>CATKHJ010199590.1:0-14763 GCA_949750685.1 Vernicia montana
AAATTAAAACAATACAAAGGCTAAAATGATTTAATTAATAGTAATAATAATAATTAATGAAAAGGTAGAATGAAATCCAACCAAAATCAATTGCTATCATCAACAATAAAAAAAACAAAAGTAACAAAATGCAAATAGTTCCTTTTTTCTAATAAAAAGTAAAAAGAGAGCATAAAAATAAATGAGAGAGGGTAAAAATATAAAAAAATAAAAGTGGGAGTAAAATTATAATTAAAAATTAAAAAAGAGTACATAGAGTAATTTTCTCAATAAAAAATGAAGATAATATATATATAGATAGGCCGAAAAACGAGCCCAACAAAGAATTGGGCTCAAGTCAACTTTCTCTGTGGAAGGAAATATTTAAGAAACGACATCGTTTAAGTTCATATTTTAAAATCCATTTTTAAACCCTAGAAACTCTTTACAGTAGAACATAAATAGGAATTAGCCTCCCTTCTATGCCGGTCGGTGCTACATAGGCCTTTGAAGAGAGGTTTTGAGGCATTTCCTCTTCTAATTCATCGGTTCAAAAAGGGTAATATTCTGTGACATTGTTTTAATATCTGTGTTTTTGTAATATGGTGTCAATTTGCAATGGAAATGATGTTTATAAAGTAAAAGGTCTGAGCAGTGAGATTAATGGTGGTAGTAATGGATGTGAAGGTGTTGGATTAAAGGGAGAGGGCCCTTGTCCTTGTTTGAGTTATTGCATTGTGACTGTCGCAACTTCTCCTACAATAAAATTTTCCATAGCATAAGCTTTGGTGATGGGTTGAAATAAAAGGCGTGGGTTGTGTTATAGAATTGAATGCTAAACCTAGACTTCTCCCAACATTTTATTTAACCATCCATTGGCCGCCACCATGCTTACTGCGTTGATCAAACCTTCTATGCTGATCCATTCCATTTACCATTCTCTATCAGTTACTTTTTTTTTTTTTTTTTGCCAAAGATTCTCTATCAGTTTTTATTATTTTGTAAATGTTTTTATTTCTATAATTCTTTTGGTTTGTGATGACTGATGCATTTGTGTTTTCTGTATGCAATGGGTATCTTAATATACCTGGAGCAGGAGATTCAATTAACCGAGATTCAGAAGCTGAAATTTCACCTTGACCGTTCAATAGGTTTAGCCAAGGCATGCCAATGCCAGTTTTGGTAGACTTGTAGATGCTTCGCTGTTATTTATGCATTTTGTACTGCATTTTCTTTTAGATTTAGGTAGCTAGCTTAGTTTGAAATGATAGAAGAATATTTGATTAGAGATCAATGGGTCCATGGATCTTCAGTGATCCAAGCAAAGAAATGTGAATGGTCTAGTGGACCTAGTTTGTTTTGCCTTTGGTGGCACACAAATATTGCATTTGTTCATATTGCTGCTTCAAGATGTAACTATCAGCTTGACACAGGACAACTAGCAAAATTAGGTTAGGGCTAGTATTAATTAGGATTATTAGAAGCAAAAAGGTAGAATGTTATTTGGGTATAGATTGGGATCAAGGTACAACGAGTAACTCAACCAATTGGGCTGTTTATTGTGTAGGTTTTTATACTGTGAACAATAATATTTAAGATTTTGGGTTTCGATGCTAAGTGGTGGTGAATAAATTGGAGTTTTCAATGGAGGATTACTCAAGTTTGATAGAGTGGAAATCAAACTTGGAATATGCATAGTTTAGTCGCAAAACAAAAGGAAAAACAAAAAGATTCTCAGTTCTAAAACTAAATTCCTTAGGAATCACACCTATGGTTAAGATGATTCATACAGTCAAATAGATAATGTAATTATTGTGAAATTCTCTCACAATAGCTATCTCTAATTAAAAGATATTTTGCATTGATAAGCATCTAAATTATAACGTTCAAATGGTACTAAACAAGTCTTCCAACTTAATGAACCCATGGGAAAACATAAGTCTCAAAATCAGGAACCACGAACACACACCTCAACTCATTCCAACAATGTTGGAAATTAATTAGTGTCATAATTCCTAAAAACAATGGCAGTAATAAATAAACAGAATAAAGTATGACACTTTACAATTTGGAGAAGAATAAATGTAGGACATATTAAGTTGCTCATCATTAGGCACATGTGTCAATGAGACTTGTTATAGAATCAGCCATAACAAGCCTTTTTAAGTGCCTGTAACAGAGGCTGCCAACATGACCCATCATAACTGCTTAGCATTTATGTGCTGGTTTTGTTATCTAGAGATATCAGTTTTTTTTTTTTTTTTTTTTTTAAAACATCTAGAGATATCAGTTAAAGTAGAGGTTTTGTGTCAATAGAATTTTTCAGGCAGATCTTATTCATGGCATGCCATTTTTACTAATTATTGTGGATCTGACAAATGAGTCCTGAATATGCATCTCCATGATCTAGATCCAGGTGAAAATTTCTACTCATAGAGATGGCGTTGTTATCTGGCTTCCCTGTCTTATTCACCTTGATTGAAACCAGACATGGAATTCCAATCTGGAATACCTGCTCCAGCTCTGCAATTGAATTTATCAATCCACCCCATTTCCATTCCTATGTTTTCATGTAAAATTGGGATGAATTTAAGTTGAGTTTCCTCAAAACATGAGTAATGGCTTAGAGTTGGCATTTATTTTCAAAGCAGCCTGGCTTTGGGAATGAATAGTCATTAATATTTTAAATTATTGATGTTGTGCTAGTGGGAATTATTGTCTGCAAACAACAGCTTGTTGTTTCAGAGTTGTCTTCTTCTTTGTTTCTTGAAACCTATTTTGTTTATGTATTATTCATGGTGTGAATGCTAATTAAAAGTTCATATTCAAGTAGTCAATGGTATTTTAACATATTAAGTTGTTTTTTTAATAATAAAGTTGGTGATTTGATTATTTGTTAATATCATAGGTTGAATGCAGTTCTGAAGTTATTATGTTTTCCATTAACTTCAAATTTTGCACTAGGAAGAAGGTAATAGCAGCTTTCTTAATTTTACAGACATCTCTGTACGGAGGGCAACTGCAGTGATCAATCGCGAATGCTTGGAATTGTGGATAAGGATAAGGACAGTTTCCTGATTTGTGTTTCAGCTATGTTGTCTGAGCATGTTGCACCTCAATTTAGATTTTTTGTTGATGGGCTTTAGTAAAAATTTATTAGCCTCTGCATTAATTTCCTCACACTTTTAAGTTCTAATCTTTGTTCTGTGTCTAGGATTTTACTTCATAAAAGATGTGACAATAAGTTATCTTTTATCTGCATTTGGAAACTTTGGTTGGTTGGTTTGTTGCTGTTTCCTATCTTGACTGGAGAACAAACATAATTATTAATTTTAGGTCATGATCCAATACGTTAGAGGTGCCATGCGTGGGTTCCCAAACAAAGATGGATTTTCAGATATTGGCATGAGCTGAAAACTATTCTTATTTGACTAATTCTCTTCCCTTGTTTCTTCTCCTTTTCTGGTATCATTCACTTTTTATTGAGTTATATCCGATACATTGCATTGAGTTGCTATTTCAGATTTATTGCTAATTAGCTATATAATTATGAGGCTGATTATATCTACACGTGCAGGTGTTTTGGTTCCAATTACATTCATTTCAATTCTGATATTGTTATTAGCTGTAAAGCTGAATCTGAAGAGACTTTGAATTGTATCCTTTGACTAGGAGCAGATTGATAATGATAAAGCTATTGCAGAGACGCTTCAAATAGTGGAGAGACAAAAGGCAGTGTGGTTGTTCCCAATCAGGATCATGAAAGGCCACTCCCATATTTGAGCATTCATAATTCTCTGGTTGGCTTAACGTTTAGGACTCTGGAGTTGGCCCTGCGACAAAATTTTAAATGATTTGATTGGCTGTCTCTAAATTTTTTATAGTATTGGAGCCAATAATATGGTAAGATAAATAGCTCATCTGCACCTGGAAATACACTTGTAGGGTATGCTCTAAATCTAATTATCAATGAAAAGGTTGACAATTGCCTAAAAGAACTACTAATTTAGTCTCAAAAGGCCTTCCTTTCTCTAACTTTAAAAAAAATATTTGTTTAAACACAATCTGATGCCGCCCCACTTATATACCGTAAATTTGCATGCTAGTTATTAGTGGCCACTAGTTGACCTGTTAATTATTCCATATCTATGGCCTCTATTTTGTTCTTTTGGTTGTTTTATTCATTTACTTTTGCTTCTTAAATAATTGTATTTTTATTTTTATTCGGATAAAGGATTGGTGGTAGTTGCGATTTTATTTTTTGGGAACTACAGTATTATGGGTTAATTTTTTTTTTTTTTTTTTGCCTAATTATTATGGGTTAATTTTTGCGCATTATCCAGTCCAATCAAATCAAAGACATTGACGGAGGCAAGGGACTAGAGGGGGGCCATAACCCACAAATTTCATACTAGTACTAATATTTAATTTTAAAATTATAGTATATGGCTTCTTTTAAAAAAATTATAATACATTATATATTTAAATGTATAACTTGAGTCATTTTATAAATATTAAGCCAATATAATTTTAAGTTTAAAATCATAACTCATTTGATTTAATAAAATTGAACAAGGATATGTACTGTACGAATTTTAAACTCCTCTTTCTCATGATATATATTAAATTTAAGGAAATAACTTCACAATAATTTTTTTTTTTTTTTTTTTAAGCATTCAATAAAATTGTGTTTTTGAACTTGCATTTCTAACTAAGCATGACAGGTTTAACTTAATCGTCGATTTTGGTTTCAAATCGATGGTTTTTGTTTAATAAAATATTTAAACCGAAACTATAACTAATTTTTATGGTTTCGGCTTTGGTTTAGAATCGATCAATTTTAATTTTAGTTTCGGTTTGAAACTGGTTTCTTTATTTTAGTTTAAAACTAATTTCAAACTGATTACTTTATTACATTAATTTTGATTAAAAAATTAATATAATATAATGGAATAATTTAAAATAAAATTTTAATAAACAATGAAATTTATTAAAATACAATTGTATATTAAAAAAAAGATTGTACTTAATTCTTACGTTAATTTATTAAAATACAATTGTATGACCGGTTTAACCGAATTGTCGGTTACGGTTTCAAACCAACGGTTTTGGTTTTTGATCCGATTTTTAATAAAAACCGAAATCAAAACCAAACTTCTCATGATTTTCGAAACCATAACAGAAAAATAGTTTTGATTTCGGTTTTATTCAGTCAATTTCAATCCGATTCAATAGTTTCGATCTGGTTTTGATCACCTATATTTTTAACTTCTAAGACTAAAAAGGAATAGCCAATATATTAAGACAAGTGCATATTCTTTTATGATTTTATACTTAAAATTTAAATCTAAATCATTTCAAATGATATCTATTTAAATAGACCATAAATTAATTTCAGTTAATTTGTATGTGAAATTTTGAAATAAACCTAAAAAAAAAAAAAAAGGGTAAATAGATGTTATCTAGGAGAAATCTGCGTGGAGGAAGCACTAATCTTCTTGATTAGAAAGAATAATTGAGAGTGAGACCGTTAATCAATTTACAATAATTTTTTCCACTTTGGTTTTCTTTCACGGGTAAAAAATAATACAATTATTCAAGCAATAGCCTATCCAGAGTAGTATGACCTATGTTCCTACGTTTGATTTCACAGGTGGCTGTACCGTGTCCAATTAATTGTTGAAGCACTTGCTGTTGGTACTAGGTGATCAAAATTTAATTGTAAACAATTTTATTGATTACAAAAAGTTATGCTTATAGTATTTAAACAATTACCCATCACCATAAGTGTACCATTTTAATCTTAAAAATAATGTTAATTGTGTTAGCACTGACGTTTAGTCTAGGCTCTAATTACTAATTAGCTTGTTAAAGTTTCTTTCTTTCCCTTTTTTTTTTTTTTTTTTTTTTTTTTTTAAATAAAGTTATTATCATGGCATTCAACGGTAATAAAAAAATAATAATAATAATTTTAACATGTCAATGAGTTAATAGCTTAACAATTGAATACCAATAGATCGAAAATAAACTATACAATAGAGTAATATTCTTTTTAACATTTCTCATTAAATTGGTAACTGTTAAGATATAACTTTCATATGGATTAAATATAAAAAGTTGAATGGACTTATATATAATTGGATTCTTTAATCTCAACAAGATAGTTTTAAGATTGATACTTCCAATACTATATAAACTCCAATCAGAGCAGAAAAATAATCCATGTACTTATTCATGTTTTATCATAATTCGGACTGGTATTTCAATTTTTCTTTCAATTTTCGGTATCTTCCGAATTTAGTTTGATATTAATTCTTATCCCGTAATGTGTTTCTTTCAATTATCTTTCTCCTGGTGATAGGTGTTCAAATTTGTTTATTCGCTCATGTTGGCTTTCAATTCTATCAACTCAGTTCCCATAATAAATTTGCAAGTGTCAACTGAGTTTAATAAAAAATTGTCTTGCCTAGTTGTCGCTTGAGAGAGAATGTTAAGATATAAATTTCACATAGATTAAATATAAAAAATTAAATGAATTTATATACAATCTCAACAAGCTAACTTTTAAATTTGCTACTCTTAAAACTATATAAACTTCAATATTTGTAAGAGTAACAACTATTTATAGTTGTAAATACTTGAATATGAAATTTCTCACTTTCCACACTTTTAAAAAAATGAGGAGATCAATCATATCACACCTGCTTGACAACAATCGAATCCTTTTAAGTATTGCTGGTGTGGAAAAATAATAATAGTAATTGTAGGATATTAATCAAATGAAATCTTAAAATTTATGCTAAGATGGTCACCATGTGACAAATAATTAATTATATAACTTCTTCAACTGCTGTTCTAATCCTATCTGTGAAACAAGTCAATTGTGAAGATACTGAAAGTTGATGAGAGCGGAAAAGTTGTAAATGTAAATTATGTAATGTTGTTGGGTGGTCAGCATGGCATTAAGTCAATCAGTTCCAAGCATTCATTGTTTATAATTTTCTCAAGGCATAATTTAAATGAAAATTTAGCAAAAGGCAAAGAAGCAAGCCAGCCAACCAACCAAATAGTAGAGGTGACAATTTTCACCTATATTCATTTATTCATCTTAATTCACCGTTATTATATGAGTATAGATAATATATAAAATATAAATGAGTTATAAAAAGATAAGAAAAAAATAACCCTAAACATATTTAATTTGAGATAGACAATTTTTGTGAGAGCTACTAATTGCTATTCTTAAATATCGGAGTATTTTGGCCAAAATATATATATCGGAGTATAATTCATATATATATATATATATATATATATATATATATATATATATTTTGCCCTTTTAGATTAGGGGTATTATAAAGCAAAAAGTCGAGCAGTTTTATGAAAGTTGAAACCAAGTAAAAAAAAACAGAGTAGTAAGTTCGAGATTATGGAAGTTTAGGTGTACCCAACATACTAGGAAGTTATTTTTTTCAATTTCTATGAAAAAAATAATTGAGTCTATTTTTGAAAAATTTTAATTAAAAAAATTAGATATATATTTTAATATATTGTGGGTACCCATCCTATATACCCATTTATATATTTTATATGTTATGAATATTATATTATTATTATATTTTTAAGTAAAATATGCATAATACCTTCCTATACATATATTATACGTAGATTTATTATATATTTTGTAAAAAATATAATATTCATATAAATATAAATATATTTTTATTTATCTTAAAACGCAATCAATCAATTAATATCCAATCCAAGATTATCCTGAATTCGAGCTCATCCTATGTCTACGGATGACTGAATATATATGATCATATGAATATGTTAAAATCCAATTCGTTGTCACCTCTTATTAAAATTCATAAAAATAATCGATTAGATAAAAATAAAAATATGGTCTATAATAATAATATAATATATTAAAAATATTTTTTCTCAATAAAATATGTTGAAAATAATTAAATTAACAATAATTGGATAAATAGGTGGGTAAGGATTTATGTGAGTTATATGAATTTGGATAACCATATAAATCTTAAATGGGTTATAAATTGATAAATAGTTAATTTAAGACTTACTTCACTTATACTCAACCCACACTTATTCAAATCCATTCATTTACCACCTCTAAATAGACACACACGGATATTTTCTTCCCCCTATATAAACTTAAAAAATAAAATTAACTTAAAAGCTATTTAGCAATTTGAAAAAACATATATTTTATTAAAATCATTATAAGAATTAAAAAAAAAATCATTCTATACTAAATCAGCTAAACCGATAAACTTGAAAAATGACCTGCTTTTATGGATCATCAACATGTCATTTTTTACCAATTAAACATGTTAATAATGTTAATTGTGGAGCCCATTATTTTAAGTTAATTTTAATGAACTTATAAGTTGTAAGCATCCAAAATAATGGGATATTAATACAAAAAAAATCAATCTTTAATTTAATAGGCTTCTAAGCATCTAAATGCACTTATAAATTATTTAAATCAATATTTAATATTTTTTAGGAAAAATTCACATCAACCATAAATTTAGGAGTGAATTTTTTTTCTTTTATTTTTTTAAAGATGATAAAATATCATTTATCACAAATTATTATTAATTAACAATAAAACCACCTAATAAGTGAGTTAACTATTATATTTTACAATATATAATCTTTTTATCTTAAAAAAATTCGAAACAAATGTCATGTGTTGATAAAATATATGAATTTTAATTTCTTATTAAACAATTCATATTTGATATTATCAATAATTTTTTTCCCGTTAAATCTTATATGAAATGACTAAAATGTCCTTACATATCAATTTTAACTATTTATATTATAAATGAATTTTAACTATATTTTTTTCAAATATAATAAATATATAAAAAGTCACTTCCATCTTATAAATTTAGTTTGTTGGCCCAAGTATGGCAAATCTAGAAGAGGGTGAATAGGATTTTCAAAAATCAATTTCAATTTAAAAATTTTTACTTTGAAAAACTTGAATATTAAAATAATATTAGCGGAAGCAATTAATCAAAACAAATAAGCAATTTTAAGTTTATATGAATATATAAACCATTCAAACAAACAAGCAAATAATCAACAAATATAAGAGTGTAGGGAAAAGAGATTTAAATACAAGATTTATAATGGTTCGACCAACTATTTGCCTACATCCACTCTTCAAGCTTCACTTAAGATTTTCACTATCAACAATCCTTTTACGGGTGCAAGATCAAACCCAAGTATTTCCAAACTCACACTCAAACTTCTTACGAGTGTTTCAGTGACTCACACTTAAACCCAAGTGTTTTCAAGGTACACACTTAAACATTTTCAAGTGTTTTATGGCTTACACACAACCTTCTTACAATGGAGAATGATTTGAGATTTTAAGTCACTCAATGACTAACAAGAAAATCTCTTACAAGATATAAATTAAGCTTATAGTTTTTAACAACAATGAACACAAAATATATAAGTTAAAAAGCAAATGTGTTATTGAATGGAGTAGAAGAGGATTATTGAATTTCAAACTTTGATAGCACTTTTAATCACTTAGAATCTCTACTTCTTCATTTGGAGTCTTTAGATATATATAGATCTTCATTACATGCTCCAATAGCCATTTTTGAGCTCTAAAAACGGTATTAGACAAGTTACAATGGTTATATTTTTTTGAATCTTTCAATGCTTGAATGCAGGTTCAAAATGTTGTTTCAAGGGGTGAACGTGCGTTCAAAAGTGTGAACCCTTGTTCAAAATGTTTATGCGTGAACAGTAACATTTTTCTCAATTTCATGAACATTCGTTCATATGAGTGAACGCTTGTTTACTTTAAAATTTGAAATCTTGAACTATACATCTCCAAATGATAAACCATTTTTTTTTTTTGTTAGAAACTTTGAGAAGTTTACTACAACTTTGTAGTTTTGAGAAACTTCAAAATCATCCATCTTCATAATCTAAAAAATCAAAACATTTTATTACTCATCTAGTCATGATAGTTTGAACATGCTTCAGTATTTTATCCAATTCTTTTTCTATACACCTCGGATTGATACAAGACTTTTTGCATATGAAACTAGACTTCCAAATATACAAATATAGAGAAGGTCATGATCAAAATCCCTTTGTAGAATTAACTTCACTAATTCTAATTGAAGTTAATTGTTGTGACATAATCTGACAGCTTGAGCATGATTCAATAAAAAAATCATAACTCTATTTTCCAAACTCCAAAAATTATAACAATTTTTGTTCCCAAAACTAGATTGATGTAGCTATCGAGTTTATAAATTCAATCCATAAACTCTCCCAAATAGTCTAGTTTATTCTTTAAACTTCTCTCAACAGTTTTACTTCCATGAAGATCATCTTTGCTCACTTAAATTTCTTAGTTTCTCATGCTCTTTTCATTTCCCTCATATGTTCTATAGCTCTTCCCATCTTGATTGCTTCATGATTTCATTTTGATTTTCACATTTAATTTCTTTACTTCATTGCATCAATGGAAATCAAATATTACCTACTAACAACAATAACACTAAACAAACTTGTTAATAGTAATAATGTTTTGTATCAACAAAATCACATATGAAACCTTGGTTTCAACATAGTCTATTTCTATTGGTAAGTTTTTTAAAATAATAAAAGTTAGTTGTAAAAATGAAATAAATTATTTTATAATAATTTTAAAAAAATAATAATTTAGATTTAAATAAAAAATTATTTTTAGCATAAATTATAGTAATTTTGTAGATAAATTTTAATTTATATATATTTTATGTCTTTTGGTTAATAATTTATTTTTTATATTTATAAAATTACAAAAAAAATATTTACCATAGTACAATATATATATTCGACTCGATAAATAATAAAATATTTTTTAAAAATAAAAAATAGTGTGTTTCTATGTAATAATAAAATTAATCATTTTATAATATAATTAAAGTATAACATTTATTATAAGGATAATATATATAAAAAAATAAACACATAAAAAAATTTAAAAATTTAAGAATGTAAACAATATTTCATAAATCATTTGAAGGAATATTCATTTAAATTACTATTGAAACAAGTAAAATATATATATATATATATATATATATATATATATATATATATATATATATATATATATATTTTATTACTTGAATATCTAGCATATTTTTTAAAATTGTATAAGATTATAAAATAAATTTATAAGTTTTGAGATTACAATCACATATATAATGAAAATTAAATTTTTATTTGCTTACAAAAAAGGTTAAAATTTCCTAATAAGATACGTTAAAATTTATATTTAAAAAAAAAAAATTAAGGGATGGCAACGGGACGGGTTTCATTATTCCCATCCCCGTCCTCCTATGTTAAAATCCACCTTATCACCACTCCATTCCCCAGTGAGTTAAGATTTTGGTAACCCATCCCCATCCTCGTAGGTATTGGGTTGCCAATAGGGATGAGTTCCCTATGTAAAAATTTTTATTTTATCTTATTTCATTTTTTCATCTTGCTTTGAGCTGTATTTAACATTAAAAAAATGAATAAATAAAAAGTTCTCATTTTTTAAACTAATCTATAAAACTTCAAATTTATTCATCAATAATCTAATAATCCTTTTCAAACAAATATAATATAATATAATATCTAAAGTTCATATTAATAATAACCACAAATAAAAATAGTTATAGATTCACTCCATTTAAATAAACAATAAAACAAAATTTAATTTAAATATTGATGAGAGTTCATAAACAACCCATAATAATCACATGAATCAACAATCATAATATTTCATCACCGTTTCATGATATTATTATATTTTTTTTATAAAATAATCCTTTGATAACTTAATTAAAAATTTTATATTTTTATTCCTTTTTAAAATTAAATATTTTTATTAACTTATTAATATATTTAATTAAATAAAATACCAAAGCTTTTTAAAGTTAATAATCAACCGTTAATAACTATTTTTTTTTTTTTACTATTTCAATCATACCATGAATATATATATATATAAAGGGGCGGGACTGGGTGGAGTGATGTGGGGAGGGTTTAGGGAGATGATAAATGAGGCGAGACATGTGATTTTCATCTCCATATCGTACCCATTAAAAATTTTCGGGTTTTTTCCCGCCCTACCCCATTCCCTAGTTAAAGCGGGGATTCCCTGCTTTGACTGAGGTGGATTCCCACTAGGTCAGAACACTTTGCCATCCCTATTAATGATAGCCATTTTGTAAATGTATTAAATGCTCTAAAATAAAATTGTGGGAAGAGTAGTAATAATCACACCCTTAGAGTCCGTTTGGTTCAATGATTCATAATTTTTATAATTAGTTTTAATCATAAGTTTAGTTAATCCTGAGTTTAGTTAGAAAATTGCTTAAGAAAACTTTGTTTGGTACAAACATTTTAATCCATAGTATAAGTTAAGCAATTGAGAAGTAAATTAAAAAATGAAAGTTATTTTTGAGAAATAAAGTAAAAAACAATGCTATTTTAGAGATTAAAATTTCATGAATAATGAGATTAGTAATTCTATTGAATATAACTTGCTAAAGACATGGAGAGTTATATTTTAGATAAAATTGATCCCATCGGTTAGCTATTTTTTTTTTTTTTTATTATTATTAAGCTCTATCTGTATCATATATATCAAATATAATGTTATTTACTAATATTATAGCTTAATTAAGCATTCCATGAACCAAACAGGGTATTAAAGTTTGGCAAAAGTGACAAATTGGTCATTCAACTTTATTATCAGAGATAATTAAGGACAAATTAACTTTTTTGGACAAAGAAACCCCAAACCTTACCGTTCAAATACACCGGAATCATAAAGCTAATGAAAATGCCCATGTAAAACTCAATTGCCAAAGATTTGGCCTTAATTGTCATCGACAATAAAGTTGAATGATCAATTTATCATTTTTGCCATTTATTTTATACTTTCTCTTCTAGTAACATGTTTATGTTGATTTCAATTTTGAGCAAAATAGTGATTAAAGTGTTTAATTATTATTATAAGGATTATACACGTATATGTATTGGCAAAGCTTGAATTTTATTTTTGAATGGACAAAATTAAAAATATCTCATTATACTATAATAAATATTTTTAATTTTGAGAGGCTCAAATATTGAAAATATAACTACTTTTTTAAAAAAAATTAAATACATATAATATTTATTAAAAATTTTCAAATTTTTTTGAAGGCACCATGGCTCTTTTATGTTCCCTCATATCCATCTTTGTATATATATATATATATATATATATATATATATATATATATATATATATATATATATAAGTGATTTGTTTGAAATAAATTAAAAATAAATATAAATATTTTTAACAAAAAAATTATTTTTTTTTGAAAAATTAATAAAAATTCAACTGGGTATATAATCGAAATTTATAAATTCACTCAAATTTGATTTGATTTTTTTTTAACATCATTTTGATGAATAATTTAATATGTTCACAATTTGATCGTATAACTGGTCCAACCCAATTTGTTTGCCACCTATATATATATATATATATAATGTTGTGGAATTAAAGTGTTAAAATTTATTAATTTTAAAACATTAACGTAGAATTGATTTAAAAAATTTAATGACTAAAAATATAATATAATTTAAAATCTTCAAGAGTTATTGTGATGAAAATTTGATATTTTTAATAATGACTAAAGTGTTTAATTATTATTAAATTTTATAAAAAAGAAAATTATTAAGTTTTATAAAAAATAAAATTATTAATTTTAAAACTGTAAATATCATAATATATATTAAAATGAATTTTAAAGACTATTTAATAATTAATCCAAAAATAAGGAGCAATTTTGATGAGTGAATGACAAATACTCATTATTATTATTAATTCTTAATTCTTAATATTATTATGATTAATGGTAACATTAATTATTATTAACAAAAGTGACAAATTCCTCTTTCAATTTTACTGTCGATGACAATAAGGACAACTTAACTAATTTAATTCTTAGCTCTTACAAGTTTTAAAAAGTGATTGTATTACACGTGGACATTTTCATCAATTTCAGAACTCCAGTGTCTTTAAATGGTAAGTTTTGGGTAGGGATGACAACGGGGCGGGGCGGGACGGAAGTACCATTCCCCATCCTCGCCTTACAAACTGAGACAATTTAGTTCTCATTCCCGTCCTCGCAGAGATCCCCATTCATACGGGATCTCCGTTCCCCACTTAATTTTTTTTTGTCTTATTTTAATTCAATTTTAGATACTTTTAAATAGTGGAATCTAATGTATAAAAATTTAAAAATTAAACTTTAATTAGATTTAAACTCACAATATATATATATTTAGAGATATTTTGATTATTAGTATTACTTATATATTTTATTTATTTTTTTATACATTACTTATATATATTTACTTATTAATATATATATAGTATTACTAATATATATTTTTTTATATTTATAAAATTCATAAATAATGGTTGAAAAATAAGAATAAATTTATTTAGAAAATATTAACAGATTAAGACATGCAAAACATCAACCAAAGAAAATTAAAATGTAAATATGCCTAATATATTAAAAATGTTATGTAATTTTATTTAATAAAATATTAAAAAATTCAGCATATATAAAAGTATAAAAGTAATTAAATAAATTTATTTAGAGTTGTCATGATGTGAGAGAATTACATAAAATGAGTAATACAATTAAAAATCTTAATACATGTGTTTAT
>CATKHJ010199645.1:0-13322 GCA_949750685.1 Vernicia montana
ATTGTTGTTTTTTTTTTCCTCTATTTGCTTTTTATTTTATTTTTAATTTATTTTATTTTATATCGCTTTGTCTGTTTTATTATTTTTTCTTTTATAGTTTCTTTGCATATTCCCCTTTCCTTTATCCCCTTCTTTTAGTTATTTTTTTTTATTTTTGCATAATTTATTGTATTTCCCCATTTTTCTTTATATGCTCCCTCTCTCTTTTAATAATTTTCTTTAGTTAATCACTTTAAAAAGACATGTTAATTAGAACCTGATTTAATTAACTTGATTTTGAATTGATGCTTTTGTTTATTAATTAAAACCTGACTTAATTAACAACTTGGTAATAAATTTTGTTTGATTAATCAATTAATCAACTCACATTTTAATCAATAAACTAAAATATGATAAAAGACTTAAACTAAAAAAGCTCTCTTCGCAAGAATGACGAACTACGTGAATTTTGATTCCCATTTAAGGGATACGTGGGCATACTTGTCTAAAATATCAAATCCAATTAAAATGAACTTTCTTCCTCCTTCGCCTTTTTCGCATAGTTTAGGTTTTGTGTATTTCTTTCATTTCTTTGTTTTATTACCTTTGTTATTGGATTTAATTTGGGGAATGTGTGACTCTCCTAAAACCCATAAGGGTTAGAGGGAGTATCCCCTAATTTGGTTTATGTTGTTTAATTTAACATTTTTATTGCTATTTTTATTTATTTCTTCTATTACTTTTATTATTTATTTTATTGTTTTGTTTTACTTTAATTCATGCAATATTTAATTGTTCATACATTATAACTGTTCATGAAGTCAATTTTAAGCCATTAAGCATTAAACTTGCCAAACTAATTAAAATGAACCGAAAATCTAGTCCCCAAATCCTCTTTGCTAAACGAGAGCTAGTGCACTTTTTCATTGAAATATAATTGGAGTCATTCAATTGGGTTCTTCCTTAATTTTTCTCAAACAAAATAAAATTAAGATGACAACTCCTGTGAACTCTCAATTTTGCATACCTAAGATGCTGTCGCAGCTTGACACCTGCTAAATTTCGTGCGCTACGCAGAGCCGGTACGATGGTCCCGCTAGCTAGTTAGCGGGCAGGAGTCAAGGGGGCAGCGCCTCCTCGAAAAAATAGATTTTCATGCATAATATTACAAGGAGACTAATATTTTTTCGACCCCAACCAGACTTTATATACCAGACAGTACATTTCCAAAACTAACCGAATTTTTACAAAAAATGACTGTCAATAGGTCCGATAATTAATTTTAGATCCACCGCCACTAACCGGTAATTTTTTAGACTTCAGAATATATCGAAAACTAATCTGAAATATCAGAAAATTGATCCAGATGTCCCAAAAATTCAGAACAAACTCAGCAAAGCCGACACATCAACGTGCCGCCGGAAGGCCCGGCGGCGTTGCCGGGGAGCAAATTCCGCCGCCGGTGCCTCGGGTGGCGTGTTGTACCTGCAGCTCAAAATTACCCTTTTGCCCTTTTTTCTACCCTAAAAATTTCATTTTTACCCCTCCTTTCAGCCTTTTTTTTTTCCCATCCTTTTGGTCTTTTCACATTTTCTCTTCCTAAATTACCTTCACCTTCACTTCACCTATAAATACCCCCCTCCATTTCACTTCAAAATACACCTTTGAGCTCTTGTTGATTGCTATCTAATTGCTCTCTTCTCTCTCTTTCTCTAATTAGTCTTCTTACTCATTTTGAGTAATCTTAATTAGTTAATTAATTAAAAATTAATTTTAATTAATTTTTTAATTAGTTTCCACCCACTCTCAATTAATTAATTAATTAAAAATTAATTTTAATTAATTAATTTTTCAATTAGTTTTCACTCAACTTGATTAATTAATCCTTTTAATTAATTAAAGTTGGGTAATTAAGCAACCAAATTACCAAATTAATTCTTTTTTCAAAACCAGTCTCGTTTTTCGAAACGGAACTCTGGTCCGGTAAAATCACTCTCCCACCACTCAAACCCACAAAGAATGTATAATCTCTCACCCTCACTCAAATTCCAAATCAAACCAAACCAATCAAATCTAACCGATTTTTAAACCCCATTCCACCTTATAGTGGAACGAACTATGTGGGTTTTGATCCCCATTCAATGGGGTACGTAGGCAAGTTTGAAATCTAAATCCAAGTTTCAAATCCAAATCTCAATCAATCCCCTTCCCCTTTTATTTTTAAATGTCAATCCATTGTACATGTAAATTTTTAATTAATGTTTTTAGTTAATTAATTATTTTGGAGTAAATGAGCGATTATGTGATTTCCCTAGTACCCATAAGGGCTAGAGGAAATACTCTTCTTTACTTGTGGATGTTTAATATCTGCTCTTTATTTTTTTCATCTGTCTCATAATTATACTATACTCATGCATTATGAATTGTCATCAATATCCGTCATCCATGAAATCAATTTTCAAAAGTCAAATTAAATTAAAGAGTCAAATTGAGATTAATTTAACCAAAAATCTAGTCCCCGAACTCAACCTGATTTGAGGATTAGTGACTTTATCCTTGGGTAAATTAATAAAAAATTAATAAATTGGAGTCAAATTGAGTTTTTTCCCTATTTTTTCTATATAAATAAATTAGGGTGGTGACTCCCGAATCCTTTTAAAAAAAAAATTAAATCAATTTTCTAAGGCGATAGCCGCTTCCAATCATGAGCACCGAAACTCGTACCTAATCTCCCTTAAAAATCGCTCTTGCCTTTCCTTAAGGCATCCATCATTTTTTTCGAGCGAGGGGAGGGGCGTTCGGGCAAGGCCTCACACTAATATTAGACGACATTATGTCATTTGGTATTATTATGTCAAACGACATAAAGTACAAGGTATGAAAGTATCATAAAAATTACTTCAGCCCAATTTAAAATAAACGTAAAACTACGAGGTATTTTAATATACTTTTCTCTAAAACAGATTTAAAACTTTAAGATATAATCTTACAACTCCCCAAAAAACTCCAAAGCTTTGTTTAAACATTCTTTAAAAAATGAAAAAATACATTAAACTAGTGTCTAGACTTTTTAAAATATGTAATATTTATGTCTGGATAATTTTTTTTGGTCCGATGAGTTTTTCAACTTTTAAAAATAATCATATATAAGTGTTTTTAATAGTTTTTCAGTTATCGAAGTGTTGATTTACAATTCTCTAATCTCTAAGGTTGGGGAAATGATAAAAAGGAAAATTTCTGGGTTATTAAATATAAAAGCAAGATTTTAAATGGAGATGAGGAGTTGCAAATAGGCTTGACCGTGGGTCGGTTCGGTCTCGATTTAGGGATGGTTCCGATTCTGGCCGATTTGTTTTTTTTTTTTAATAGATAACCCAAGTTAAAAAAAAAATGAGAAAGTTAGAAAAATAAAAAATTGATAATGATAGTATATGAATTAATTGATATAGAAATTAATTAAGGAATTAAAAAATTTAATTAATAATGAATTAATTAAATAAATAAATTAAGGAATTAAAGGAAATTAGAGTGGTAGTAAAAGAATATAAATTGAGAATTAAATTTATGAAGAAATAATAATTGAAGGAAATTTGAGAGATTTGAGAGAATGTAGAAATTTGAGAGATTTGAAATAATGTAATGAAATATGAATTAGAAGTTATTTATAGAAGAATTAAAATAAAAAAAAATAAACAATAATTTTTTTTTTTTTTGTTTTCTTGGGTTTGAAAATAGACCGGAATCTACCATTGAGGAAGGGACCCTTAATTGGTCCTTCCTCAACAAGGTTCATGAACCGGTCCTTATTGACTAGTTTGGTATTGAGTTTGATCGGGCCAATTCATGATTTAAGCTAATTTCGAATCAATTATTGGTCAGGTCAAGTTGCAAATTAAAAAATAAGAGATTTGCAAATCAGTATTTTGGTCATTGAAACATGGTTAAAAATATTTATATGAGAATATTTTAAAAGTTGAGAAATTTATTGTATAAAAAAAAAAAATTTCAGATATTAAAATAATATATTTTAAAAAATTTAGACAACTGTGATATAAATTTTACTTTAAAAAATTCATATATCATGTTCTGATTTGTGACTTCTACATTTAAATGTTTTTTTTTTAAGCAGCTTCTACATCTAATTTATTTAATAAATGTTAAAACAGATCGTCCTTACATGCAAATATTGGATAATTCAGCCATGTCTGAAACAGACGGTTTTTATTTTATTCAGGCAATTATCAATTTATCGTTCTCAGCTTACTTAGTCATTAACAATGGGATTTTCGTTTTTGCCTCTCTCAGCCATTTCCCTAAAAAATTCGCAACTAATCTCGATTTTGCCTCTCTCTGCACTGTAAGTTCTCACTCTACCTTTCTATTTTTTTTTCCCAATCTTTCGATTTCTTCCTCTTTTTTTTTTTTTTTTTTTGCAATCATTTTGAAGCCAAAGCTTTGGTTTTTACGAGCATTAGAAACTTTAATTTCTAATTAGCCAAGAAATCATTTTGTATTTTGTATTTGTTATTTGTTTCCTTATAATCAATTTCATATAATTTAATTGCTCCCTTTTTGTGATTGATTCAATTTTTATTAGGGTTAAATTGGATGGTTTAGTTTAGTTTACTGGTTTATGATCTTAATTTTCAATACAATTTTGTTTTGGGTCCATTAATTTTTCTGGGTAATCCCACTTTCTTGACATTTTAAAAGACTACATCTTTCCATGGAAAATAGGACCAGTCAAGATGTCAAAGAACCATTCAAAATCTTGACTCTAAGCCTCTGAATTGCAAGGAATTTGCAGTGGGTTTACTAAGAAAAAGTAAAAAAGTAAAAAAAAAAAAAAAAAAAAAAGCTCTATAAATCCCAAGAATTTTGCAATCACTTAACCAAAGTAGTAGTATTTTTTAGAACATTTTTACATTAATTGGTTTCATATGCAGAAGTTTAGAAACATCACATTGCTTCGTCTTGCTGGCAATAGCTCTATACCATCATATTCTTCTTCATTCATTCAGCTTCCAAGGAGGACATGTCGTCATGCTCTATCATCTTCATGGCTTGGCTTTTCAACTGGTATGGCTTTTGCCTGGTCCTTTTTGTTGAGCTTTGAGGATTATTGTTTGTTATGTGTTTGATCATTTAATTGATATGGTATTTTTAGGATTTTTTTATCAGTCTAGTGGTTGGCATTTTTTGGATATTAAGGGGCTGTTTGATTTTGTTATTCTGAATTGAACACATAATCAGATTATCAATTGAAAGACACATATTCCTTTTTTTTTTTTAAAAAAGTAAATTCTCATATTTTGAGTGAAAAATAAAGATAAAAACTTTTTCTTTTTCTTTTTTGTCAATGTACTTTCTTTCTTTTCAATATACTTTCTTTCTCTCATTTAAGGTTAAAGAGCCATAGTTGTCTTTTCATACTATATGGGCTCATTTAGGGCTATATGTACCAATTTCAAGCAAATCTCCAAGTTTATGTTGTATTCTTTATTGGCCTTTATCAGAATGATTTAGGGAAATTGGCATTGTGTTGATCATATTGAAATTATTGAAAAAGAATTGACTGGGAAATATGCATTTGTTGCTATGTATATACATGCGTGTGTGTTTGTGTATTTATGTATGTTAAAATGTAATACATGGGAACTCTCAAAATTGTTATCCCTCGAATGTTTAAGATCAGAAAACTTATAGGACTTGCTTGGTATATCTTGGAATCGGAATCCAAGTGGTATAGGATTCCAAAACCTTAAATATCCATTTTCAAGTTTATTTTTTAAATAATTAAATAGAATTTATTGATTAGATTAATATATATCATATCAATAGAAATTGGAGTTATTCAATATAAGAAGATAGAAAAAAATTTAGATTATTTATGTACCAAAGCAAAAAATGAAATCCTATTTCAAGAATTGGATTCTATTCCCAATCCTAGGGTGTACTAAACATGCTCATAATCCAATCTCCTTTCACTCTTCTACTCTTCTGTTCTAACTGCAACTTTAAAAAGCTAATGGAAATGGATTGATGGGCTAAATGCAGGCACACTTCTTCTGGCCTTCCTCTTGCTCTACATGATGAGGAGTGAGATCCTTTTGCTTTTCTTAGAACATGTCATAAACGTATAACTATTATTTTAATTTTTTCAACTCTTGAATGTTTTGGTTATTTGATAACTTGAATTAATTAGCTCTTGTATTTTTTAGGGTGGATGACAACAGCTTTACAGAAAATAATTTATTTAGTTAGTTTTTATTTAAAATAACTTGTCTTATATTCTTAAGACTATGTAGAGAGACTGAGATTGAGTTTTAGTTCAAACATTTCATTGAATATATTCAAAAAACTCTATTAATCTCATGGTATTGAGATACTCTTATACCAATCATTCCATTCTAGTAGGCAAAATAGCACATGCACCAATATGTTTTTGACAACCTTGCTTTTGATTTTTCTGAATAAACAAAGCCTGTGTTACGCCTGTGGATCAAATAGTTATGGTGTGGGGCAAATAATGCTTGCTTTGAAAAATCTTATTTGGAGGGGGAAAGTGGAAAGCATTTAAAGTGAATGCAGAAGGCACATTCTAATACTCTCCTTGACTCACATGCAATCAATTTTTTCTGGGTTTTTTACATCATACAAGTACATTGAACTTAGAAGGCATTTTTGCATGGCCTTTATTAACAACAATGCAAAATGCTAAGTAATTTCACAATTCCATATGTTAACATATAAGAACTATTTTGGGGGCTCTAAAATCAAGTTACATCTTGACAGGTTTTGATAGGAATGGTACAATACCAAAAAAAGGGTTTTTTCCCTCACTTATAATTTCAGAAATAGTTAATTTGCTTTGGTGCTCATAAAGGTTATTCCCTTCTATTATCTTGTTCCTTTAGGTTGCGGTAACAGTAGTTCAATCTTGATCAAGAATTTGTCAGCTTCAACATCATCGTTGACTGATAAGGCGCAGATGGAAGCTAAAAATAGAGTAGTTGAGCAGATTGGATTGCTCAATGCAGTAGAGGATTTGTATGGAGGAGTTACTGTAGACATGAAAGAGCCTATGGACCCTGAAGTTTTTGCTCCTTTACTTAGAGCTTCCATATCAAAATGGAGGCAACAGGTACTTCTTTGTATTATCTTTGTTCCCTACCCATCTTAATTATGCTGGAAAGCTCTGTGTCTGATTTGATGTTACTTTATTATTTTCCATAAATTCTTAGGGGAAGAAGGGTGTTTGGATCAAATTACCCATTGAACTTGCAAGTCTTGTTGAACCTGTGGTTCAGGTAAAGGCATCTTACTATACTAATATGTACTATCACTGTACCACCTCGAACAAAGTAGTGTTGATATTTCAGAAAGGATTAGTCTCTCAGTAATTTGTACTTAGAACTATCCCTGTATATGTATTAAGCCTCAATGAGATAAGGCTTACAAGGGATACATTTACAAGAGATATATTCTATAGTAAAGTACATAACAGTAAATACATATTACATTCACAATGCTAATATCACGTGTTATAGAAATTTGATATAGAATTTCTGGCTAAAATGAAAAGGAAAAAGAAATATGTAAAACGAATATTTGGAAAGTACTGATATTGGTTCATCACTTTCTTATCTTTCTTTTCTAATATTGTTCTGCTAATTATAATTATGCAGGAAGGATTCAGGTATCACCATGCTGAATCAGACTACTTGATGCTGGTAAATTGGTTACCTAATACTCCTGATACTCTTCCAGAAAATGCTTCTCATCGAGTGGGAATTGGGGCTTTTGTATTGAATAGATATAGAGAGGTAGTCAATGGTTACCATCATTTAAGTCTACTCTCTTTTAAAATATTTTGTGAAGTGTAGCATGATGCAAGAAAATGAGGGCTGTTGTCTTTGACTTGACTCACCACATGTATATACATTTCATGTTTTTTGCAATTATAGACTGGAGTCTTTTTTTTTTTTCAAACAACAGCTGAATTAGGTAATAAACACCTAATTTTTATAGATGTGATTTTATGAATGTTCTTCTGAATTCTGTTCTGCACTGTTTGCTATTATTGTGCTGTAATGAGAGACGAAATTACCACTAGTATTTAGTAGCTTTTTAACTTCTAGTTTTGAAGTTAAATTCCTTTATTTGTTAGGTGCTTGTAGTCAAGGAGAAGAGTGGTGGATTTAAAGGTACAGGTGTATGGAAATTACCCACTGGTGTAGTTCACGAGGTAAATGCTCTGCATATAATGCATGTAGTTTTGTCTCTTACAGCCTTTTTTTTAATCACGATTTCAAATGTTCCATCTACAGGGCGAGGATATTTGTACAGCTGCAATCAGAGAAGTTAAAGAAGAGACAGGTGTGAGTACAAATGCACAGTTCATATACTAAAATGAAAACAAGATGGTTAATATGCTAATGCTATATTCTTACATGCCGAGTAATATTAATATCTATGGTTTTATCTTGTATCAGATTGAGACAGAATTTGTGGAAGTTTTAGCATTCAGGTAAGAACTTTTCCTTTTCTCACACTTGCAAAATTTTTTTGTATTAACTAGTATTTCATGCATATGTAAAAATTGTATATATCTTCATGTTATAGGAATACATATAATAGTATTTTAAGAATTGATTGCAGCATTTTTCATATGAAAGCATTAGGTCATCATTTTCATGTTTCTCAACTTTATTTATTCTCTGTGTCCCCTTAAAAATTCTGATATATTCCTAATCACTTCTTTTACTGTTTGTAAACAGGCAAAGCCACCAGTCATTCTTTGTTAAATCAGATTTATTTTTCATTTGCATGCTACAACCACACTCCTTCGACATTCAAAAGCAAGATTCAGAGATTGAGGCAGCTCAGGTTATTCTCCTGTTCCTTTTTGCAGATACATAATGTACAAACCATGGTCCTGTCTTATATACATGGGCAATAAAATAAAATGATAATCTACAATACTGTCTTATTAATGATAATCTGTGCAATGCCTGTTGTTCGTACTTGTTTAGTTCGATATCTCAGTGTACCTGGCTTAGCCAAGTGTCCTAAGTATGCCAAGCTTTCCACTTTCCGGCCACTTAACATAATCTAATATTTTCTTATTATATAATATAATATTCTAATCTTTAAAAATATCTTTTTTATTAATTAATATTTTTATAATACATGTAATGCTCAATTTTATAATTGGATTTTTTTTTTCCACTAATTGGATGCTTTTGCTTTTATGTTAGTTTTAAGTATTTTTGTTATAGTTATTTTCTTAGAAATAAATATTTAGGAAGTTGAGTATTTTGATAAATTATAAACGAGTTTTAAAACGAGTCGAACTCGAGCTCAAGTTTAGCTCAATTATAATTTACTAACGAGTCGAGCTCAAGTTTAAACGAGTCGAGCTCGAGTTTAAACATGATTTTCAAACTAGATCCAAGTTCAAGCTCAAGCTCGAGTTCGAAAAAAAAATATCGAGCTGAGTCTGAACAAGTTACAACTCGGCTTGACTTGATTACAGCCCTAGAAACAAAGAATCTATATAGCTGACTCCAATTAATTTTGGGATTAAGGTTTAGTTGAATTGAGTTGAGTTGAGTTGAGTTGAGTGGTTGAAGTACTAATTAATTGAAACATGAAGAAGACATTTATATTATAATTGCTGGAAAAAAAATTTATGTGAGCACTAATTTAAGAAATGAAGGAGACATTTATACTATACTATTATATATATAATGATACATAATATCATGAGATGATGCTAATTCAAAATTTTTAAAAATAATAAAGAAAATTTGTTATTTATGCAAAACACTGAAATAATGTCAGAAGAAAATAAACTAAAATAAACTTATATGCTTTGATAATGTTAATGGTATAAATTTGTAAGAGGATTTTACTTTGAATATCTGCAGATAAAAGAAATGAATTAAAAGATTAGTGTATTTGTGTATTCTTTGTTTAGTTGTTTGTAACTTTGTATATTAGTCTCTCAATTCTCCAGCTGTTATTTATATATATATATGAGTATTATTATTATTATCTTTTTCTTGTTTCTTCATCTCAGTGGATGTCAATCGAGGAGTATGTAAACCAACCATATAACAAAGAACACCAGCTCTTCAAATATGTTGCTGAAATATGCAAAACCAAGTCAGAAGGTGAATATGTTGGGTTTTCTTCGAATTCTATAGCCACAGCTTCTGGTAAAGACACCTACTTGTACTTCAACAACAGGGATTTTAACAACTTGTAAGATCTTTATAGAAGAATCCTTGCAGTAATTTTTTTTTCTGTTATTATTCTAAATGTTAACTTTAGATCTCACAGTTGGAGGTGAATCCCGAATGAATAACACTATTGTTTTATGAGATTCTTTGAAGTCCAAGTGGTGATGAATACTTGTGTATTGGATTAGTGTTTTTTATGACTTGGTTGAAGCTTTAAACTTTTATTTTTGTAAAATGAATAAATGTGTGAAAATAATTATTATTTTTTTATCAAATTAATTAGGCAAATAAGAAATTTCAAATTTTCATGATATCTCATTATCCTTTATCTCATCCATTTCTTTATTATTAGAAATTAATCTTACTTAATTCTTCAAGAAAATAATGTCTCAAATCTTAATGTATATAATTTAAAATAAAATAATCAATACATTATTTTATAATTTATATATATATATGTATATATGCTGAGTTCAAGTGTTATTAAGACATTGTTTTAAATATTTTCATTATGTGTTAAGTAACTGTTTTATGTGAAGTCACTTTATCAATTTTTTTTTTGTCATTATATTTTATAGGTCTCCATTAAAGTTTATGCAAATAAATATATTTAATATTTTTTTTATTATTTTTAGTTGATTTATATTAATATTTAAAATTATCGTAAAATAATATTTAAATTTAATAAAATAATAATAATAATTTGTATATACTAAAATATTTTTAGAAAATAAAAGTTGAATAAAAAAAAATGACAAAAATCTGTCTGCTCAAAATATGGGCATGTGATTAATTAGTTTAAACTATTGTAAAATAAAGAATAATTATAAAAAATAGAGAAAGAAAAAATAAAATAAGAATAGAAGAGAGAATAATTTATGTGTATAA
This sequence comes from Vernicia montana, assembly GCA_949750685.1. NCBI lineage: Eukaryota > Viridiplantae > Streptophyta > Magnoliopsida > Malpighiales > Euphorbiaceae > Vernicia > Vernicia montana. Next base: position 11,115 of record CATKHJ010199645.1, read on the forward strand.
CTTCATTGATTGTAACATTTATTTATAGGTATAAAAGGTTACAGAGATAGTAATAGAAAAATAGTTCTATTTACATAAAAATATCTATCTATAAAGATAGGATAGACATCCAATCCAAATACACTACTTAAATATTATTACAACACTCCCTCTTGGATGTCTATTATAAAGAATATGTCTCGTTAAAACCTTATTAAGAAAAAATCATGTGAGAAAAAAAAAAAATCTTAGTGAAGGAAAAAGAGTACATTATTCTTATAGAACTTGTGCTATAATACTGCCTTATTAAAAACCTTGCCTGGAAAACCCAATGGGACAAAACCTAGGCTAAGGGAAAAAAAGTACAGTACACAAAAATCTCTCCCTCATGAAAACATGATTTCTAAGAAAGATCTCTTAGTCGGCGCTTGTCAATTTTGTTCACCAACTTCTCAAATGTGGTTGTAGGGTGTGCCTTTATAAACAAATCTGTCAAATTATCAGTATATCGAATTTGGTGAACATCTAAAACTCCTTACTTTTGAAGCTTATGTATGAAAAAGAACTTTGACGAAATGTGTTTGGTTCTATCACCTTTAATGTATCATCCCTTGAGTTGTGCAATACAAGCAGTATTATCTTCATATAGCACTGTCGGACTTCATTTATCAAATTGAAAATCACATGTTTCTTTGATATGTTGAATCATAGATCTCAACCATATGCATTCTCTACTAGCCTCGTGAATTGCCTATATTTCAGCATGATTAGATGATGTGACAGTCAGAGTTTGCTTAGTAGAACGCTAAGATATAGCAGTGTCACCATATGTAAACAAGTAACTTGTTTATGATCGAGCTTTATATGGATCAGATAAATATCCAGCATTTGCATATCCGATTAATTATGATTTCGAGTCATGCGAGTAAAATAAACCCATATCTGATGTACCACATAAATAACGAAATACTTGTTTCACACCATTCCAATGTCTTCGAGTTGGTAAAGTACTATATCTTGCTAGTAAACTCACAGAGAATGTTATGTCAGGTCTTATACAATTAGCAAGATACATTAATACACCAATTGCACTAAGATATGGTACTTATGGACTAAAAATTTCTTCACCATCTTCTCGAGGATGAAAATGGTCCTTTTTCACATCAAAGGATCGAAAAATCATAGGAGAACTCATTGGATGAGATTTATTCATATTAAAACATTTTAATATTTTTTCAATATAAGTTGACCGATGAATAAATATCCCTCCAAATAAATGCTCGATCTGCAGGTGTGAGGTCTCGCCCGAACGCCCCTCCCCTCGCTCGGGATGCCTTAAGGAAAGGCTAAGCGATTTTTAAGGGAGGTTAAGGAACGAGTTTCGGTGCTCACGATTGGAAGCGTCTATCGCCTCGGAAAATTGATTTTTGATTTTTGAAAAGGATTCGGGAGTCGCCACCCTAATTTATTTTAAATGGAAAAATTAAGGAAAAACCCAATTTGACTCCAATTTTATTAATCTTTTGATTAATTTACCCAAGGATAAAACCACTAATCTTCGAAACAAGTTTGGGTTCGGGGACTAGATTTTTGGTTTTGAATAATCTCGATTTGGCATTTAAAGCTGATTTTGACTTTTGAAAAAGGATTTCATGGATGATGGAATATTAATGACAATTTATAATGCATGAGCATGGCATAATTAATGAGACAGAAAAAATAAAGAGCAAGTATTTAAAGTGCGGGTATTTAAACATCCACAAGTAAATGAGAGTATTTCCTCTAACCCTCATGGGTATTAGGGAAATCACAAAATCGCTCCTTTACTCCAAAAATGATTAACTAATTGCATTGATTAACAATTTACATGGAAAGTATAAATTTACATTTTTACATAAAAACTAAAAAGGGGAAGGGGATTGGTTGGGATTTGGATTTGAGGCTTGGATTCAGATTCCAAGCGTGCCTACGTACCCCATTGGATAGGGATCAAAACCCACGTAGTTCGTTCCACTATGAGGTGGAGGGGTTTAGGGATTGGTCAGATTTATTTGATTTGATTTGGGGTGACTTTGGAGTTGGTAAGAGGGTAAGAGATTATACCTTCTTTTTGGGGGGATTTTGAGTGGGCGGAGTGATTTTCATGACCGAAATACTGTTTTATCGGTTTTGGTTTTGAAAAAGGAACAAGAGATTTGATGACTCAAACTTTAATTAATTAAAAGGATT
>CATKHJ010199663.1:0-10656 GCA_949750685.1 Vernicia montana
TTCCATCGTGAGACTAAACCCGAATGAGCATTTCGATCCCCTCTAGAGGATTAGACCGGTGCTCGGGTGAGGCCTCACAATTTAATTATTCATTCATTCATAACTGTTCATAAAATTTATTTTAAGTCATTGTGTATTAAACTTGCCAAACTCATTTTAATCAAATAAACCAAAAACCTAGTCCCCAAATTCTCTTTGGTAATCGAAGGCTAGTGCACTTTTTCATTAGACAATAATTGGAGTCAAAATTGGGTCTTTCTCTTAAATTTTTCCAAATAAAATAAAATTAAGGTGGCGACTCCCAAAACGCTTTTCAAAGATCAACCAATCCGAACCCGAGGGTTCCATCGTGTGACTAAACCCGAATGAGCATTTCGATCCCCTCTAGCGGATCAGACCGGTGCTTGGGCGAGGCCTCACAGCCACCTTCTTATTTTTCTTATCTACTAACTAATTAATTAATTTTTAATTAAGTAAAACTTAATTAATTAACTTGGGCCAATAAATTCATGGGCTTTAATAATAATAATGGATTGCAAATTTATGGTGCAAACAATTGCCCCCCTCATATATATGTTTTGGCCCAAAGGACAAAACAATATATATGATGACCCAAACCTCCTTCATTTCCATAGTTCACCATGTCTAAGAAATTCAGGCCTAAAGTCCAATTTTACAAATGATTTTGGGAGAATGAGGCTAAAAGAAGAGAATCAATAATTTGCTAGAGAGCTAAGGATCCACTAAGAGAATCAACAAGATTCAAACTATTCAGATTCCCCTGTAAATTCTTCTTCTACCTCTTCAATTTATTTATTTATTTTAGATTTTTCACAAAAATCTATCTAATTCTTCCTCTCCAAATTCAAATTTCAAATTTAATAAACCTATTAAAAATCCTCAAGATCCTTTTTCTTCATTTATTTCTTCAAAGACCCAAAACTTTCCTCAATTTTCTTTCTCTCCACCGATTATCTCTCTATCCCTACCCACCAATCATCAAACATCAACCTCTATCACGCCTCACAAGCCCACTCGTCTCCTCTAATTTTCTCCCCACCAACCACCGACCATCAATCCCTGAGCAAAACTATTGCCAGCTCTGCCAGCGGCAATTTTTGATGCCGCTCTTGCCAACTCAACAAACTAGCACCCCTCATAATCCTGCGCATGACCCAGCAATAGCTCCCCTACACCGTCGCTAGCAATTTCATCAGCACCAGCAGCTAATGTTCGTGCGTTAGCGGCCTGCCAAATCCTGCCATCACCAACTCTCGCCTTATCCAACAGCCCAGTGGTGAGCTTCTTGCAAAGGCCTACTCTCACCCATTCACACCTGGCCTGCCCTTGCTTGTCCATCACCAATAGCTTTGCCTGTCGCCCAGCCAACGCAAGCAACAACCAACCATGTCTTAGCGCCTGCGCACACTGATCTAGTCCAGCAGCGCTTGCGCTAGCGCAAACAGCATCCATTTTCTCTCCAGTAGCCTACTGCACCTCAACGCAACTCGCATTTAAGAGCCTAGCTCGCGATTTAGCAGCAGCAAGCTCTAGCACTATTGTTCACCACTCGCCATTTTCATCGCTATCACAGCCCAGCGTAGGTAGCAACCTTTGCCAAGGTCGTGCAGCAACTCAGCATCGACCCAAGTAACATTAGTGCATTAAGCGAAGACCAGTAACGTCCAGTGCCTGTATTCGTTGACCAGCGACTTTGCCCAATACTTGCTGCACCTCACCAACGCCAGCAGCACCCATTTGAGCTATTGTTCCTTGCCATCAGTAGTGCCCTACCACCAATTTCACTATCCTCTTCTTGGATTCCTCCATTCAAGGCTTGATATTGAGAAATTTTTCCCTTTATCACCACCAACACCAAAGTGAGTTCAACCATTTTCAAAGAACAAAGTTCAAGAAAGGTACTTTCTTAAGAATTTAATTTTTGCACATTTTTTGAACTTGATTGGTAATTGTGAATTTTAATGGTGTGGCTCTTGGTGATTTTGTTCTTGCTTTTGAATATGATTTCAGTTTTGTTGAATGAGATTAGGAACCAAGAATTAAAATTAATTTAGGCTTTAACATTTAGCCTAAATTGTGAACAATGATGTGGTTTGGAAATTGTGTTTTCATTTGTCCAATTTGATGATTTGAATTTGCTTTTGAGATAGAATTTTTTAGGCTTTGGTTCTTAGCCTAAAATGATAGAATTAGAATGGCCATATATTGGCCTTTGGATAAATTGGACTTGTGATGATAAGCATAAAATTTAGGCTTATGAAATTTAGAGATTAGCCTAAATTTAACAATTGACAAGGCCATGTATTGGCCATTCAAAGAATTGTGATGGGTTTTGAGCCAAAAAATAAACTTGAACAAAAGATGACAAATTGGCTTCTCACCTTAATCCTTGATGCACCTTTGGTGGATTTCCTTTAAATTGATGACTTATTTGGTATTTGGGGTCTCCATGGTTGAAATGAATTTATGCCTTAATATTTAGCCTAAATAATGACATTACATGGATTTTTGGATGATGTTGTATGGAGGTGGACAAAAGCAAAATTTTGGCAAATCTCCTTGATTATTGATTGATAACCATGAATTCTTGATGATAATGGAGAATGGAATTTGGTGATTTAAAATTTTTGTTGTTGACTGAAATTGGGAACCAAGAAATTTAGAATTATTTAGACTTTAAAAATTTAGCCTAAATAATGAGAATTAATGTGGCTTGGTGACCATATGTTGGTCTTTGGAGAATTTGCAGGTATAATAATGGTGGGAAGAATTTGAATTCTCAACTAGAGATTTAGGCTTGTGTTGAAAATTTTTGCTTGGTGACTTTGGGTCTTCCAACGAGGACTTCTTTATGCTTTTAAGCCTAAATTGCCAAAAATATGAAATTAAATGGCTATATTTTACCTTTAGCCAATTTAAACCCATATTCAACATGATGAGCTTATAATATAGAGAATTCGACAAAATTGCCTTTGAATATTTTTGAGAATAAATTGGTTACATTTTTTGGGCTTTGAAATTCTATCCTATATGTAACAAAATGATGGGTTTGACATAGCCATATGTTGGCCTTTAGGCAATTTTAGTCAAATGATGAACAACAAAAGTTAGGTCATGTGATAACTTCGAAAACTTAGCCTAAACTTTAACCCAAAAATAACATTGAATGGATGGATTTGAAAAATATTGGACAAGAAACTCACTTGAACAAACAAAGTGTTAAAAAATTAAGCTTGTAATTGAGATAACTTTGTTTGTTGTTTTTGAATTTGCACTTGAAGATCATGGATTAGAAATTTTAGGCCTTCAAAACCTTAGCCTAAATTGAGAATTTGAAATTTACATAGCCATATTTTGGCTTTTTCAATTTAAATTCACAATAAAAAATGCACTTATGGACCAATTTAGGCTTGAGACACATTGAGTAGTAAGCCTAAATGGTAAAATGGAAATATATGGCCATTTATTGGCCTTTGGACAAGAATTTGACACTTTAAACTTGTAATGGGAATTGGATACGCAATCTTTAGGCTTTAGTGAGTTTGGAAATTTAGTCTAAAAAGAAATTATATGGCCATGTGAATGGCCTCTGGAGAATTTGTAAAATTTAGGCTCATACACAATGAATTTTTAGCCTAAAAGAAAACATGAAAATATTGATCAAATGAGATTGGAAATTTTCTTGGGTTTGGGCAACAGTATTAGAGCAAAGAATTAACCACGTCAACGAATGAAACTTCAAATGGTAGCAGGAAATGACTAGAATAATTTGGAAAAAATTAAGAACCTAAATTCTGTGAAGGACTTGAAAATTTCTAGTTTAAAAAATGGATTTGAATTCAAATGAAATACTCCTTAGCCAAATAGCCAATGGAGTATTAGTACCTTAGGCAAATTGAACAAATTTGTTGGATATTTGCCTGTTAGATGCTTCAAAAATAATCTTTGAGCTCTAAACTTTCGTTCTGATACTCTGTTGGTTTTCCTGATACTTTATGGTTAAAAATTATTCTCTTTTATGCCTGGCTTTATTTCTTTGATGTAACATGGTTAAGACCCATTTCTTAGTCAATTAGACCAAGAAACCCAAACTTCGAAATTTTTGGCATTTGGTATTTTTGCCAAAAATTATTTTTGCTTTGTTCCAATGATTTCAACAAGTTTAATCACTATGATATTGGCATATTTCTTGAAATTTTATTGTTTGCATATCATTTTCTCAGTAACTTATGCCAATAAACATCATTATGTGCATTCTTGATTTTCTTAAGAAAAGCCTAATGAACTAGTAATTTTTTATGGTTTCCTATGAATACTATATGAATGAATTTATTTTGTAGTTTGACATGAAATTATAAAGTTATTTCGGCCTTGAATGAATTTTTGGGTTTACAGGCTTTTAAAAGCTTGGCTGGAGAAATGTATTATTGAGTGAGTGGATTTACTTTCTTTAAGGCTAAAGAGCCTCTAAAAAAATAATTTTCTGGTTTCTCAATCTTTAGAACTTGGATCCTCAGGAATTTAATGGTATTGGCTAATCTTACTCTTTAGAAATCAAGATACATTGTAGTCAAGAAATTTGGGTTTATGTGACATACTATGTATTATGCATGCAAATCCAGCTTCTAAATAATATTTCTCAAATATCAAGAAGCTTCATTCATTATTTTGCATGAAATATAATTTGTACCTTATTCTTTTTCTCTGCAGATTTCTCCATGGATCCACCTTCCTCATCTGCTTCCTACTTCTTGATTCCGTTGATCCATCTTCTCCTTCACCTTTTGCTCCAGCTTATGCCTCCTTCACACCTGATGATAAGGATTTAGCTAAGGTATCTCCACTTGAATTGAAATTTTTCTATTGCTCCTTGAACCCTGCACTGATTCTTTGCATTTTCTCTCTGATGCTTTCAGGTTTTATTGTATTTAATTAGAGCTTCCTATCCACAGGAACTTTCTTTTAGCTCCATTCAAGCATCTGAGGTAATTGTTCAAGAAAACTACTTTTCCTTTAGTTGTTTTAACTTCCTCATCTTTGGCTTGTTCTTCCTAATGCTCTACTGTTCTTTCTTCCTAGATTGATCCTTCCCTTATCATGTTTTGTGATCCAAGTAGGCTGCATGTCTACTTTAGGTAATTTCCTCTGACCTTGTGACTTTTTGTTGTATTTGCACTGTGAATATGGATATTTGGTATAGAGGCTGAGCCTCATTTTATTCTTTCTTTTGTGTTGTGGATTGTGAATTGATGATTATGGATGAGACAGAAGCTGAGCCTACATATATTCTATATTTATGAAATGTATCTGATATAGGTTGTGGCTTTCGAAATTAGAATCTGTACCTTGATATTTGACAGAGGTTGAGCCTCCATGTGCATTGTATTTTGCATTTGAGAATTGACAGAGGTTGAGGTTCCATTTGATTGTTGACTTCGTGATTCCCTTTGTTTTGATATAGAGGCTGAGCCTCCATTCTCATACAGCCACTCCACTCATCACTTTCACAGATTCACCACAGCCATTTCATTGCATCATGCAGCCATTCATCACAAAATATTTGCATAGACTCACTTACAGCCATGTCAATCATCATTCATTATCTTGTGAATTCCTTGTTTGATCATGGCTAGCTTATGGGTTAGTGAAAAACATATAAATTGGAAATTAGGAAAATAAGAACGGATTTGAAAGTGTCCATAAGGCCTACTCTTTTATTATTTAAAATTCAAGTGGCTATATAGCTTACTTACATGAAAATAGAAAAAATTAATAAAAATGGCCATGTGAATAGCCTTACATATAGTTTTAGGTCACAAAAATACAAAAAAACTTTAGAGATCCAGGGACCTAATCTAGTGGCCATAGGATCGGCCCGGCCTGTTGCATCTTCTTTATTACTTCTTGTCAATTACTTCCCACATAGTGGGACATTGTTAGCAGCCTTTAAAGTAATTAATGCAATCTTTTAGGATAGTTGGCCAAGAATAGCCATATCTCTCAATAAGCCACCTCATTTTTACTTCAGGTTGATAATCCCTACATACATTTTCATGAACCTGCTTCATGACCTCTAATGCCTCTGGAAATCCAAGGCACCTCAACAAAAAGCCATCAAACCCCTTTCTATACAATTCTCCTTCTAAAAGTATAAAATTTTGAGCCTGCACTTTCACTTTGTATGGAGTTTTCCTGTTAGGATAATTCAAATAATTCTTTAACTCATTTCTCCAGTCATCCGTTACTCCAGTATCAACATTAAAATATTCCATATTAATTTCAGAGGCTATTTGGGTTAACTCATCTGCCTCCCTAGGAAAATACAGGAAAGTTATAATATGGATCTCTTCAATGATTGGTTGAGACATCGGCCTATATGGCACGATGGTTGTAGGATTGAGAAGAGCTTTAGCTTGTTGCACTATTTCCTCCTTGGACATATAGGCATGCTTAAGATCTTCTTTCTTGTTCCTGCCTATGAATTTGATTGGACCAAAATCCATATCATAGTACCTAGCCTCCATTAAATCAGAACAAGTTGAGAAAGGTTGTTTATCTGCCCACACAACTTCCACATCATCACCCTTCTAGAATAACAAAAACTGATGAAGGGAAGACGGTACACACCAATTGGTATGTATCCAGTCTCTCCCTAACAAAACATTATAACTTGTATAAGAATTAACAACAAAGAATGCATATAAAAAGGTCTTACTACCAATAGTAATTTCCATAGGTAAAACACCAAGTGTCTTAGTCACCTCCCCTGTAAATGCTAACACAGATACTTATGAAGCAATTAAATCATCCTTTGTTCTCCCCAAAGTTGGTAACATCTTGAGTGGCAGTATGTTTATCGCCGACCCATTGTCCACAAGCAACCTAGTCACAGGTCTCCCATTCATGTGAGCTCTCACATACAGTGGCCTAATATGTTTAGTCATCTCCACAGATGGTTTATCAAACACCACCCTTTTAGGTTTGCTTGGATTGGTGGCTTGAATTGTAATGCCACTGTAAACACCTTCATCTTCAATAATCATGTTCTTTTGTGATTTTTCTCTTTTTTTCAATTCAAATACATCCTCCTCTTTTACCTCCTTTGATTTGAAGCTGGTAGGTAGAGTAATAGAGGTAATTGCACAGCCAAAAGGAATAGGAATTCCTCCAACCACAAAAGTTCCTTCCACCAAAGATTTTGCCTCTAGGTTTTCCTGAGAAACATCATTTGAACTACCAGTAAAAAACAATAAATATTCATCATCAGAATTACCTGCATCCTCAGTTGCCTTTCTGCAAAATTTGGATTTTTATGGTTGATTTTTAGCCTGGTTCTCTGTATTTTTCTTTCATCTTTCTGCAGCCCTTTGCCTCTGTAACCTTCTTTTCTGAGTTCATGTTAATGGCTAAGGGTATTTCTTATGCTGGACCCTATGCCATTGATTGCTTGGAAGCACCATGGGTGGCATAATTGTGAGGCCTCGCTCCGAGAAAATTACCTTAAGGAAAGGCTAAGCGATTTTTAAGGGAGGTTAAAGAATAGGTTTCGGTGCTCACGATTAGAAGCGGCTATCGCCTCAGAAAATTGATTTGATTTTTGAAAAGGATTCGGGAGTCGCCACCCTAATTTATTTAAACGGGAAAATTAAGGAAAAACCCATTTTTTTACTCCAATTTATTAATCTTTGATTAATTTACCCAAGGATAAAAATCACTAATCTTCGAACCAAGTTGAGCTCGGGGATTAGGTTTTTGGTTTTAAATAATCTCGATTTGGCTCTTTAAATTTAATTTGACCTTTGAAAATTAATTTCATGAATGACAAGTATTAATGACAATTCAAATATTAATGACAATTCATAATACATGAGCATGGCATAATTATGAGATATATGAGGAAAATATAAATGGCAAATATTTAAAGGCATCCACAAGTTAAGGAGAGTATTCTCTCTAATCCTTATGAATTCTAGGAGAACCACAAATCGCTCCTTAACTCCAAAAATAATTAACTAATTGCTTTTATTAAAATTTACAAGATAAATATAAATTGACATTTTTATGAAAAATAAAAGGGGGAGGGGATTGATTGGGATTTGGATTTGAAACTTGGATTTAGATTCCAAGCTTGCCTATGTACCCCATTGAATGAGAATCAAAACCCACATAGTTCATTCCACTATGAGGTGGAAGGGGGTTTAAAAATCGGTTAGATTTGATTAGTTTGGTTTGGTTTGGGGTTTGAGTGAGGGTGAGTGATTTTACTAAAGCGGAGTTTCGTTTCGGAAAATGAGATTAGTTAAAAAAAAAAGGAGATTTGATTGCTTAATTACCCAACTTTAATTAATTAAAATGATTAATTAATTAAAAGGATTAATTAATCAACTTGGGTGAATACTAATTGGAAAAAATTAATTAATTAATTAAAATTAAATTTTTAATTAATTAACTAATTTAAAGTGGGTGGAAACTAATTGAAAAATTAATTAGTTAATTAAAATTAATTTTTAATTAACTAATTGAGAGTGGGTGGAAACCAAATTAATTAATTTAATTTAATTTTTAATTAATTAACTAATTGGGATTACTCAAAATGAGTAAGAAAACTAATTAGAGAGAGAGAGAGAAGAAGTAAATGGATAGCAATCACAAGTGCTTGAGGTGTGTTTTGAAATGATGAGGGGGAGGTATTAATAGGAAAATGGGGTGGAGTGAAAAGACCAAAAAAGGTCTAAAAAGCAGAAAAAATGAGGGGTAAATTTAGAATTTCGCAAAAAGGTGAACGACCACGAGACAACATGGCAGACGCGCGTGAGATTTTTTTACGGCGTCCATCGGAGCGTCTGAAGGACACGCCATACGTCTCGATGGACGCGCCACCTCCTGCGGCAGACATGTCAGTACGGGACTGACACATCAGCCCCATACTGACGGACGTGCGGCAGCCGCGAGCAAGGGGGTGCGTTCGTCGACACGTTTAACGGACACCGCGAGAAGTGCTCGCGGATGCACGCAGGTGCCTGGAAGACATGCGAGCATGTCTCATGGATGTCCGCAAATCGTCTCTGGTTTTGGGCTCCGGTTCTATTTTTGGAGCTTTTTCGGTCAGTTTCTAGAGGTTTCGGGTCAATTTTCGGGCTATTCTGAAGTTTGAAAAATTATCGGTCTGTCGTGGTGGATCCGAAATTAATTATCGGACAGATAGTCAGTCAGTTTTGGGAGAGATCCGGTCTCTTTTGGGAAAATATTGTCTGGTACAGGAAGTCCGATCAGAGTCAGAAAAATATCAGTTTGAATAGAAAAATATTCTGGTCAGCTCTGGTGAGTTCAGAAATAATTTTGGAGGTGCTAAAATGAAGGTTCACAATAATAAATCTTGGTTGGTTCCTTTAGAATCTAGGTGCAGGAAAATATTTTTGAGACACATATTGGAACTTTGGTGGCCTTGCAATTGTTCTCTTCATAGCATCACCCCCATTCTTTTGTGCCAATGCCTTTCTAGGAATCCATATCTTGTGAAACACCTTCCCTGGCTGAATCATTCACGATAAGAAAATAAGGAGTTATCGAAGGAAATTACCGACAGAATATAAATAGTTGGTATTTGCCGACAGAAATATGAAAAACATATTTATTGATATTTTTCGATGGAATACCGATGAAAAATTATCGGTATTTACCAACAGTAAATTTCGGTCACTGTTATATGGCGAAAAGAAGTGGCGCGTGTATTTACCGATGGTGTAGGCAACGGATTGCTGACGGAAAGCATATCTAAACAATGGTGCGGAAAATTGGTGCTCATTAATTTAGTTACTGACGGAATTTAGACAGTTTTATAATATACCGACGGATTATCGACAAACTTACTAATGCCACGTGGCATTCCGTCGGTAATTTCGTCGATAAATTGATATTATAAATTGTTCTATTTCCTTTTTTCTTCCTTCTTTCTCTGCTCCCTCCTCTTCTAAAGCTCCGACGACGCCTCTCTGGTTCTCTTTGACTTCGACCGTTCCTCGCCGCTGGTACAACGTCTGTTCGTCGCCCATTCTATCTGACGCTCGTTTTCTGCTATCTCAGATAATTTTTTTTTCCTTAATTTCTGTTTTAATTTTGTTTTAGTTTAGTTAGTTTAATTATTATTTAGTATTTTATGTTAATTTGTATTCGTATTTTTTGTTAATTTGTACTTGTATTAGTTTAATTATAATTTTGTATTTGTATTTTTGTTAATTATTTGTAATGTGGTAAATTTTTTTTTTGGGTATTTTGTAAAATTTTGGTAATTTGTTCAATATATATTGTTTGGTATTTTATAAATTTTATATAATTTTGTTAATTTGAATTTTTTTGAGAATTTATTTTGTTAATTTGTATTATTTTTGTTAATTTGTTCAATATATATTTTTTGGTATTTTGTAAATTTTATATAATTTTGTTAATTTATTTGTTAATTTGAAATTGTTTGAGAAATTGTTTTGTTAATTTGTATTATTTTTGTTGATTGTTTGGAAATTGTTATTGATGTGTTTTTTAATTAATTTTTGTAATTGTTAGTTGTTAATTTTATGTATTTTTTGTAATATGAATTTTAGTATGTAATTTTTTGTAATTTGTTTAGATGTTTTTAAT
>CATKHJ010199714.1:0-11818 GCA_949750685.1 Vernicia montana
CCTCTAATGTGGTCAAATTCAGTGATGAGTCTAATGATGAATTCCATCTAGTACAAGGTGAAGATGCTGGTAGTTGCTCTAGTGAGAGCAATTCTAACTGGGTGATAGATTCTACTTCTGATGTGCACATTTGCAGAGATCCAGCTATGTTTGATAGTTTACATACTGATGGAGAATTTGGCTACATCAATGTGGGAAACAAATTGAAGCTGAAGATTGAAGGCATTGCGAGAGTTCTCCTGGAAGTCCACAATGGTGCTGTCAAAAATATTTCCAATGTGACATTTGTACCTGCTGTAGGAGCAAATATAATTTCACTAGGAGAGCTGATATCGCATGGGTACAAATATGTTGGCAATGGAAAAATATGTAAAGTATATAGAGGGGGCAGCTCAGTAATGCAAGGTAGGAAGAAAGGGAAAAATATTTGCTATCTGGATGGTCATTCCCTTTTGCAGACAGGAAGCAGTAAAGTGAAGAAAACCAAGAAAAATACAAAGAGAGTTCGATTTTCTAACAAGGTTGAGGTATGTGAAATTTTGAAGTACAGTGCTAATTCCACATCAGCGAAAAAGGGGGAGCCCTGTAAATCGGTTTTTAAAAAGACCATTAAACCTCAAAGTGTAGATGACTCTTACTCGAGGGGGAGCATGAAGAGACCCATACTCATGGGAAAGACTGACAGAGAGCAGCAATCATAATGAAGCCCTCATGTAGTAGGGTGGGGGAGATTTGTTGGTGGTGGGGCCCTCCGACATGAGGGCCCACAACTTTTGACTATATAAATAAAAAGAAAAAAAAACGTGTAAATGAAAGAAGAATAAAGAAAATGAAAAAAGAGAGAAAAAAGTTACTTTTCGGTGCAGCTTTCCAACGTTTGTCCACTGCCTAACTGCAAAATTAGAATTTGCAGCTGGCATGCGTATAATGAAGCCTTATAAATAAGGGATTCCTTACTTCATTTTTTAAGTGAGCTAGAGAAAATTTATCTGAAGCAATTTGAGAGAGTTTTATGTATGTGAGTGAGTGAAAAGAAGTAAAGTTTCTTTTTATTTGTGAGAGGGTTTTGATAATTTTTGTCCCTCGAAAAGTTATCTTACATTTTTTTAATTTTTGTTTACTGTTAGAAAGGGTGTACTGGGTTATTGGGTGTTGTGTGGGAGAGGATTTACAATTTTTTTCGTCCAAAAATTGTACCGTGTAACTATAAGAGTTATAATGAATTATCTTTTATGGATCGTGGATGTAAGTTTATTGAGAAACCGAACCACATAAAATTCTTATTATTTTTGCTGTGGGTTATTTATTAATTTCTCCTTCCGCTGTGCTTGTGAAATATCTCATAAAATTTTTCAACAAGTGGTATCAGAGCTTTTGGTTCTTATTTTGGAGTGGAGAGAAATTTTATTGGGATTGATGTGAGACTGCTGTCCGGGGCAGTATCGTATTTTGGAAAAGAAATATACAGCGAGGAAGAGCAAAATATAAGGAATTTATTGGTGCAATCCATTTAGAGAACGGGTGTAAAATCAAAAAATTAAGTGAATAGTAATTACGCAAAAATTTGTTTTTGCAGTAACAGTAAACAACAGTAACAAGGTACTGTAGCAGGATAAGATACTGTAACAGGGTATGGTACTATTCATATGGTACTGTAGAAGAAGTACTATTCATAGAGATCTGAAAAAAAAGGAGGAGTTTTTCAGATCAAATGGATTGTGCATTTAAATATTCAGCCTCTTTTTTTGATAGAAAGGGTAATTTTACTGTATGACAGAGTATTATTCAGGATTTTTTAGTGCAACAAGATCTTGATTCAGGTTTGGATGAAGAAAAGCCAACGAGTATAACTGAGAGCGAATGGAAGATTATTCAAAGGAAGGCGTTGAGCACCTTCCAGTTAGCACTTGCCCCACAAGTAAAATTTGAAGTGATTAAGGAGATATCACCAAAGAAGTTTGGGACAAATTGGAGTAGGTCTATGTGTCAAAGTCGCTGACTAACCAGTTGTTCATGAAAATGGAGATGTATTCGCTCAAGATGGAGGAAGGAGGAAACCTTCATAACCACATCAATAAATTTAATCAGCTAGTGTGCCAGTTGCTGAATGCTGATGAAAAAATTGAAGATGAAGAGCAAACGTTACTCTTGCTTGCATCATTGCCCAAATCCTACAAACCATTGATGCAAACAGCGTGTGCTGGAAAAACCACACTGAAATTAAGAGGATGATGAGGGGTGAGAGCACTTCAACTGAAAGTAAGGGAGGAAGGAATCAAAATAAAAAGAGAGGTGATCACAAAAATAGATCAAAATCTCGGCCGAGAGATTATAGCAATATGAAGTGCTATTATTGTGGAGAGTCTGGTCACATACAACATCGCTGCCCGAAACTTAAAGAAGACTTGAAGAGTTTTAAGAAGCTGCAAGAGAAGATGAAGGGTAAACTGAATATTGATGATTCCTCTAATGTGGTCAAATTCAGTGATGAGTCTGATGATGAATTCCATCTAGTACAAGGTGAAGATGCTGGTAGTTGCTCTAGTGAGAGCAATTCTAACTGGGTGATGGATTCTACTTCTGATATGCACATTTGCAGATATCGAGCTATGTTTGATACTTTACATACTGATAGAGAATTTGGCTATATTAATGTGGGAAACAAATTGAAGCTAAATATTGAAGGCGTTGGGAGAGTTCGCTTGAAAGTCCACAATGGTGCTGTCAAAAATATTTTCAATGTGAAATTTGTACCTGCTGCAGGAGCAAATATAATTTCACTAGGAGAGCTGACATCGCATGGTTACAAATATGTTGGCAATGGAAAAATATGTAAGAGAGCAATTCTAACTGGGTGATGGATTCTACTTCTGATATGCACATTTGCAGATATTGAGCTATGTTTGATACTTTACATACTGATAGAGAATTTGGCTACATCAATGTGGGAAACAAATTGAAGCTGAAGATTGAAGGCGTTGGGAGAGTTCGCTTGAAAGTCCACAATGGTGCTGTCAAAAATATTTTCAATGTGAAATTTGTACCTGCTGCAGGAGCAAATATAATTTCACTAGGAGAGCTGACATCGCATGGGTACAAATATGTTGGCAATGGAAAAATATGTAAAGTATATAGAGGAGGTAGCTTGGTAATGCAAGGTAGGAAGAAAGGGAAAAATATTTGCTATCTAGATTGTCATTCCCTTTTGCAGACAGGAAGCAGTAAAGTGAAGAAAACCAAGAAAAATACAAAGAGAGTTCAGTTTTCTAACAAGGTTGAGGTATGTGGAATTTTGAAGTAAAGTGCTAATTCCACATCAGCGGAAAAGGGGGAGCCTTGTAAATCGGTTCTTAAAAAGACCATTAAACCTCAAAGTGTAGATGATTCTTGCTCGAGGGGGAGCATGAAGAGACCCATACTCATGGGAAAGACTGACAGAGAGCTGCAGTCATAATGAAACCCTCGTGTAGTAGGGTGGGGGACATTTGTTGGTGGTGGGGCCCCCCGATATGAGGGCCCACAACTTTTGACTATATAAATAAAAAGAAAAAAAAATGTGTAAATGAAAGAAGAACAAAGAAAATGAAAAAAAAGAAGGAAAAAGTTACTTTTCGGTGCAGCTTTCCAACGTTTGTCCACCGCCCAATTGCAAAATTAGAATTTGCAGCTGGCACGCGTATAAAGAAGCCTTATAAATAAGGGATTCCTTACTTCATTTTTTAAGTGAGCCAGAGAAAATTTATCTGAAGAAATTTGAGAGAGTTTTATGTATGTGAGTGAGTGAAAAGAAGTAAAACTTCTTTTTATTTGTGAGAGGGTTTTGATAATTTTTGTCCCTCCAAAAATTATCTTACATTTTTTTAATTTTTGTTCACTGTTAGAAATGGTGTACTGGGTTATTGGGTGTTGTGTGAGAGAGGATTTACAATTTTGTCCGTCCAAAAATTGTACCGTGTAACTATAAGAGTTATAGTGAATTATCCCTTGTGGATCGTGAATGTAAGTTTATTGAGAAACCGAACCACGTAAAATTCTTATCATTTTTCCTGTAGGTTATTTATTAATTTATACTTCCGCTGTGCGTGTGAAATATCCCATAAAATTTTCCAACAGATAGAATTTTCTCTAAATTATAATCAGTCCGAATCTATATATGATCTTTAATTGATATTGAATATGAACTACCATTAACCTAAGCAGTTGAATTAATATTTTGATATAAAATAAAAAACATTTTGGTTAATAGATCTAGTGAATGATATCTAATTCAACTTATGGAGGATAATCAATTGCTAGCAAAAAAATGGAGGATAATCAATATTTATTCCATCTTTAATAGTTTGATTAAAAAGTTTAATTTTCAATTAGATCATATTTAATTAGTCTTCGATCTCATTTTCTTTAAGAGTGTGGAAACTAAAATATTTCAAGTTTGATTTCCTTAATCACATGAGTTTTTATTAATTTAATTTGATGAGAGTTATTGAAAAGAGAAGACTATGTACATACCATTATATAGTTCATTTTGACCTATTTAATATCTCTCATAAATTAAAAATAATAATAATTTAATTATCTAAAAAATAGACAACCAATCCAACAACTATGAAAAAAATGATAGGCTTAATTACAAATAAATAAATAAAATTTTGCACCTTTTGCAATTATATCACTTACTTTAAAATTTAACAATTTTTAGCATGAATTTATTTATTTATTACAATATCATTACCAGCTCAATTCAAGAAAAAATCTATCTAAATTTGTTGATATTAATTATTAAAAAAAATCCACTTAAAATTTTCTCTAAACGATGCTATTTTGATAAAAAGAAAATTAAAAGTTTTCATTTTCACCAGCAGATCTCACTTATTAGTGTCGTTACACACAACTCAATAACCACGAACTTTTAAAAATCTTAATGCCTACCACAAAAAAAGAGTTACACAAAATAAAGTAAAAATTTATGTTTATTTTTTTTATTTATAAATGTATATAATATAACTGTCTGACATGTCAGTAAATTTAAGTCAATTTTCACTTAACTTTGAGCTAATACTAACATTACAATAAATTAATAAGTTTATTATTAGTGTTATAAATTGTTAAATTTTAAAATATGTGATAAAATTTAAAAAAAATGTAAAAAGTTCAAGGTTTTTTTTTTTTTTTTTTTTTTTTTTTTAATTAAGTCAAAATTAAAATGCTAACCTTCTTTGAGTGCAAAATGAATAAATGGTAAGGTAATTTTGTTAGTTTTGCGTACCCAAGTTCCAATAGTTACTCCAGCGTTAAATTTTCATTTATGTTAAATTCTATCTCCCTGGTGCTAATAAAAAGTTTTTTTTTTTTTTTTTGGCCAAAGGTGCTAATAAAAAGTTCAATTTATTCTTTTTGTCCCTTTATATATACAAACGTACGACTACTATTTTTTTTTATTATATATAATTGGAATGAATAATTACTCTGATTTTTATTTTTCTATAGTATTTCTTATGTAGTCCATATGGACGACTGCAAAACTTCAAACTAAGCATTACATATTGGAAAATGGAAAAACATAATAAATTTGTTACGTTTGTTCCATTAAGAAATTAAATAAAGGTAGTCTGTCTTTTTCTTTTTGCCAAAAAAAGGTAGGTTGTCTTTGTCAAATTTGAATATATATTATTGCTTTGAATATATATGCTCTTAAATTTATGTTAATTTGTTTTTCAAAGCTTAACTTATCCCTAGGGGCGGCTCAATGGGGTAAACGATTAAGACAACTTGTCTTAGATTTATTAATTATAAAGGCCTTCAATTATAGGTAAAAGGGATAAATTAGTAATCGAACTTGGCACCCGGAAATAAATCAGGACAAAATCACATTTTTTATCATCAAAGTCTTCATACTTGGTAATTTTTGTCAAATTAGCCATTGGTCAAACTTTTGGGCAATGCGTGTGCTATAAAATCAGACAAAATAACGTTAATTTCATAAGTTTCGTTTGGCATAGTTTTTCGGAAAAGTGCTTTTTAAAAGAATTTTTTTTTTTAGTTTTTTTATTTTTGAAAAGTACTTTTGAAAAAAATAGATAAATAGATGTTTTTGAAAAAGCAAGATTGAAAAAAAAAAACAGTTTTAAAAAAAAAAATCAATCAATTAAATAAAAAATTCAAAAAGTGTTTTTTTAGCCTACAAGTTAATAGTAATCAATTAAATTTAAGTTTTAGGTGTAGGAGTGAAAGTTATTTTTCGATATTGTTTAATAATTGAATGTTTTAATGAATGAAATTGATAATATTTTGTTGATCATTATACACATCTTTATTTAGTATTAAAAATTGAATTACAGGGACAAATCAAAAATTAAACAATCAAATGAACATAAGAATTGCAAAGTCTAAAATATCTTTCATTAATATCTATAAATAACATTCAAACAGGGGCGAATTAGAAAATTTAATAAGGGGCGATAAAAAAATTAAAACCTAACTTATAATCACATAAATTAATATCGTGCTATATTTAATTTTCATCAATCATTAATATATTAATTAATCACACAATAGCTTTTGGAGGCTAAATAATACTTTTTGAATTTTTTTATTTAATTGATTATTTTTTTATTTTTTTGAAATTGTTTTTTCAATCATACTTTTTGGAAAAATATCTATTCACTTATTTTTTTCAAAACTGAAAAAACTGATTTTTTTTTTTTTTAGAAAAACACTTTTCTGAAAAGTTATGCCAAACGAAACTTATGAAATTAACGCTATTTCGTCTGATTTTATAGCACACGCATTGCCCAAAGTTTGACCAAGGACTAATTTAATAAAAATTGCCAAGTATGAAGACTTTGAAGATTAAAAATGTAATTTTGTCCTGATCTGTCCCCGGGTGCTAAGTTCGAGGACTAATTTAGTCCTTTTGCCCAGTAAAATAATATAATTATTATATATTATAAAATATTTAATATCTATAAATAACAATTAATAATGTGATAATTAGTATAATATTCTTTAATTTTTCAAAATTTATATGAAATCCAATTTGAGTTAAATTGACCAGGGCTCACAGCTCCTTCTTGACCATCGTTGGTTTCACATCGGACCATTATGTTATTGGTATACAAACAAGAAACAAGCAAAGGAAAAATGGAGAGGAAAGCCCGATGTGCTGGTGAAGGTTCCAATGTCATAAGACTTTTTGAGGATTTTGTTAAAGACAAGAATGTTAGGTTGATTGGCGTGGATCCTGCAGGTTTAGGCTTGGATAGTGGCAAGTATGCATCTGCTTTGACCAAATGAGAAGTTGGGGTCTTGCATGGCGGTGGGTAAAGTTTCTACTTTTAATCCTTTTTTTTTACTATATTTTGCTTGTTTTGGTTACTAAGAATTAGGGAATTGAAAAAAAATAAAAAAATAAAAAAAAGAGGAAAATGAAAATGGATTTTGTTGATTAATTATAAAGATCAAATCTTTTTTATTAGAATAAATAGTGGGCAAAATTATTTTTAAGTGTTTGTTGTTATCTGTAGGATATTATGTGTATTTTCTATAGAGTGCACTTTATTTGGTTGCTAAGAAAGTGAGAAAATTGACAAGAAAATGAATTTTGTTTGGTTTCTAAGAAAGCGAGAAAATTAGTAAGAAAATGAATTTTTTCTGTGTTTCTCATTTGAAGATGGTGGAGGGAGAGGGTATTCTGCGTATTAAAAAATTATTTTTAATTTTTTTAAAAGACAAATATAAAAAAATTAAACGGAAGCACTAAATAGTATGACGGAATAAAAACACAGAGATTTCCTCAAAAATTAAGAACACATTCATTAATTAGGTCAAATTTTATGGACGAAATAATAATTTACTCATTATTTAATTGGTTTGATGGTTGATCAAGATTTTCAATAGTTGAGGTCTTAGATTCTATTCACACTCTTACCATTGGATTTTTTTTTTTTTTAATTTTTTTTATGTATACACGAAAGCTTGAAGAGAAAATCAGATGGAGTCTTGGGCCGTAAATAAGTATTGCGTAGTTTTAATAATAAATATCATACTATTCATTTTATTTTTAAAAAGAAATAATTAATAAAATTAATTATTTTATGAATTTATATGGGGTCATTGTTGAAAAATGTTATATAAATAAAAAAAAATTGGTCAACTTTTGTAGGCACCTTTCGGCAGGGTTTTAAATAACGGTTTTACGTATTATAACGTTATCGGAATTGGTGTAACGGAATCAGACCGAATCGACCTGAATCGGCTATCGCTACCGTGAATTTTAAAAAATGATTAGCAAACTAATCCAAATCAACAAGAAATAGACTATGACATCCAAAATGTAATACATTAAATTAATAAAATACTTAATTTAACATAATTTAAACTATAAACGCTCAAATTATATAACATATTTATGAATAATACATAATAAGAATAATTAAGTTATATAAATTCTTAATAAAATATTGTATTGACTTAAAAAAATATAATTTTTTTTGATAAATTAATCTTATTTTATTAATTCATAAGGAGAAAAAACCAAATTATTTAAGATGAATAAGGTGATAAAAAAAAAAACCTCCATATTCTAAGCAAATAAGGCAATATGAAAAAATAAGTAGACCACAAGATTGACTAATCACCACAAAAAAGAGTGTTGTGGTTCTCGTGGATGATCTTGATTGTTTTGCCCACTATTGAACTCATTTGCATTTTAGTTGTTTACTCCATATGAAAATACATCAAACAATGATTGAGCTCTTATATGAAGACAAATATGGTCATAATGTAAAATTCAATCAATCATTTAAGCATACAAACAAAAAAGTTTTATAAAAAAATGACTTTTGTAAAGACTATTAATAATGTTTTAAATATATTAAAAAAAATCTTATATAAATAATATAAAAAACAATATACCAATAATTTACACTAATAAAATATTAAAAAAATATGAAAAATATAAAATAATAGTCTTTTTGAATAATATATTTATAATTTACATTAATAAAAAAAATTAAAGATATAATAATAATAATTTTTTTATATTGATACGTCACGTCCGTATCGCTAAATAACGGCCGTATCAATGTGTATCGGATGATTCAGTATCGATTCAGGACTAATTCTCATTAGCACATGTGTAACGCCCGAATAATGTATCGGACCCCTCAAAAACCTATACGAAAAGGCCTATACGTAACATATCGGCCGTTATTTAAAACCTTACCTTTCGGTGCCTACAATATGGAAGGGTTGGGAGCCTATATAAAGGCTCCCTTCTTCCTTCCAAAAGCATCCCCTTCATATTTTATATCTCCACATTTATATATTTGTTTTAATAACTCATTGTAATTCCCTTATTATTTGGCGATCCATCTCTTTTGTTACAACAAGTTTTGGTCCTAATTTTGTAACTTGTTGTTTGATATTTTGTATAAGAGAGGTTAAGAATATTGAGTGTATTGGGTTTTGGGATTGAGAATTATTTTCTCTTTGTCTTATACCACCTTTAAGTTTATTAGTAAAATTTTATCTTATTCGCCCGTGGACGTAGGGTTACGCCTGTCACGACCCAACTTTTAAGTCGTGACAGTCATAGGATTCAGGGAGATATAAGGTCACCTAGACCTGTAGAACCCATAACTATACAATAATCCATAACCATTATGCTTAACATCATATCCCAAGATCATAACCAGAAATACTATGGATTAACAATTTCTTATGCTTTACATATACCAGTTATATACCATAATACGAATGAGGTATACTATACGTATACCAAATGTATACTATAGATGAATAATTGATTTAGTATTAGTTCTTTTTAATAAAAAATGTAGTACACATATTAATTATTACAATCACACAAAAAATTATGAAAATTTCACCCAGTAGTACTAATAAATACCATAATGACCAATGGAGCTCTAGACCAGTTTCTTTAGGATACAAACTTATTATGGTAATTCAAAGGAGTTTACAGATTACAGATTAGCAGAGTAACCCCTAAGCAGAAGTATGAAGCTTGAGTTTTACCTTGTGGACTCCACTACAACACCTGGAAAAAAAAATATAACCACTAAAGGGGTGAGACAAGCTCAGTGAATACATAATAACTCAACATGATATGCTGACTAGGTTTATATGTATCAATAAAGGATAATGGTTTTACCACTTTTAGGCAATTTGAACAATCGGTATTGAAACTATTACAGTGGGAATCCATTCATAATATTAATAGTTGGAGGGTTAAGATAAAGTAATAAATTTTCATTTTAGCAGAAATTATATATTCGGAAATGGTATGTTCCCATTCATAATTAGATCGAGTGGCGGCTAAAGCCTTGCTCACTCACAAAAACTTAAAGGCGTGAGATTGATCAGGTCTCCAGGCTAGGACCACCCTTTCTAGCTAAGGCGGATACACTATCCCTACCCGACGAGCCTTCTTACTATGTGCACATGACTGATGTATACCCCACATCAGATGGGGATTTCTGCTTTACTCTAAGTATCAATATAATAGGTACAATATTGTAGGTTTCTTGTGAACCAATGTTACTCATTGAAGAGTAAAGATATCAATAGAATATAATATAACAATTATAAGATAGACCGAAGGTCTTAGAGGTACATGTGGCATTTCAGTTCATAAAGGATATTAACAATATTGAATTTCAATTAAGGTATCAAGTTGGATACAATAGATGAACGAATGAATGACAATAACAAAAGAATGCCCATAATATATCGAGTATTATGTACTCACCTTAGAATTCCTTAGCTCCTAAATTAGCACAAACAAAAATGATATTCGTCCAATTGTTCTTGTTCTTTATCTTTAGGTTGTACAAGAAATCAATTCATTCAAGTTACTATATGGATCATCACAATCACTTAACTAATTGTTCCACTTAAATTCTATTTCTAGTACCACTGAGTCTAAACTTAGGATACTAATTATTTACTATTAGTTCACGTTATTACACACAACACATACAAATATACATTTCAATTTCATAACACATGAATGCCTTCACACATACAATGGCCGAATAGGCCTTGGACAAATTCCCATCTATTTTTCCCCATCTTTTGGTAATACAAATATTATACAAGATAAATCGATTATGAAATATTTTGTGTTCTTACATTTTTTACAATTACATTAAAGTTCTCATTTGGTATGGTTGAACCATACTTAAGAAAAAAATCTAATTTTTATTTATCAAATTTTTAATTCAATCATATTTCATTTTATTGGCGAATTTCATAACTTCAATTTATCAA
The DNA here is from genome assembly GCA_949750685.1 of Vernicia montana. NCBI lineage: Eukaryota > Viridiplantae > Streptophyta > Magnoliopsida > Malpighiales > Euphorbiaceae > Vernicia > Vernicia montana. Next base: position 11,290 of record CATKHJ010199714.1, read on the forward strand.
TCAATTGAAGAAAATCAAATTAACTTTATACTTTCCAAATGGTCGAATCATTATTCAAAGGAAAAAAAAATCAAAATTTTATATTAATTTCTCAAATTGAATCTATACACCTCTAATTAACATACTAATGAGTTCAATTAAATAATTAATTTTGTTATTGAAATTTCTAATTAAAAATCTCCAAATTTTACTTAATCCTTTAAGGTGGGAAATTCAAGATTTTCTTAAACAATTTCAAATTAACTTTGGTATTATGAAGTTAATATATAATTAAGCATAAATTGATATTCAAAACATAAAACAAATAATTGATTTTCAAAAATTTCTAAGATGTCCGAAATTCAATAAGGGAAAAATAACATTTTTCATTCAATTCCACATATTTCTAATTAGTATGCCAATAACTTAATTAAATCATCAATTTTATTGATTGAATATTTGTTAGAAAAATTCTTAATTTCTACTTAGAATATGAAAGAGGAAAAATGTATAATTTAATTATCAAATTCAAATTAATTGTTGATTCTTG
>CATKHJ010199808.1:0-13047 GCA_949750685.1 Vernicia montana
AAAATAAACTAATTAATTAAAATTAATTTTTAATTAATTAACTAATTGATATTAAAACTAATTGAAAAATTAATTAATTAATTAATTAAAATTGATTTTTAATTAATTAACTAATTGATAAGTGAGAAAACTAATTAGAGAGAGAGAGAGAGGAAGCAAGTGGATAGCAATCACAAATGCTTAAGGTGTGTGGAAATGGTGAGGAGAGTGGGGTATTTATAAGAAAAATGAGGGGTGAAAAAAGACCAAAAAGGGCTTGGAAAGTGAGAAAAATGAAGGACAAATTCAAAATTGCATGAAAAGGCAAATGGCCACGACAGGGATTGGTGGACGCGCTTGTAACTCACGCGCGTCCACAAGGCGTGCTGGCGGTGTCCGCCGGAGCATCTGGCAGATGCGTCAGACATCCTGGCGGACACACTGCCACATCCAGCGGACGTGTTAGTACGGGCTGACACGTTAGCCTATACTGACGCGTTAGTGGCTGACGCGCGAAGGGTATGCATGGCGTTCGCGGACGCGCCTCGTGGCCGGCGCGTGGGACCCTTGCGGACTCATGCAGACGCATGGCGGACACGCGGCCGCGACTCGTGAACATCCGCGAGTGCCTCAATTTTCAGGCTTCAGTTCAGTTTTTGGGGGTTTTTCGGTCTATTTTTGGAGATTTCGGGTGAGTTTTTAGGCTATTCTGAAGTCTGAAAAATTATAGGTCAATGGCGGTGGATCTGAAATTAATTATCGGACCTATTGGCAGTCAGTTTTGGTGAAAATTCGGTCAGTTTTAAAAAGGTGTTGTGTGGTACAGAAAGTCTGGTCGGGGTCGAAAAAGTGTCAATCTCTTTGTAATATTATGCATGAAAATCCATTTTTTTCAAAGGGGCGCTGCCCGCTAACCGACTAGCGGGACCGTCATACTGGCTTTGCGTAGCGCACGAAATTAGCAGGTGTCAAATTGCAGCATCATCTTAAGGGTGTAAAATTGAGGGTTCACAGTTGCCCTCTCATCAGAATTGGCTTGTTTGTAAGGTGATTCTGATATAGTGAACTTAAGAGAAGGGATGGTACAAGAAACCAAAGCGATATCTAGATCATTGCTTGGACATGTTCGGGTGAGAAGGATGGTTGAAAAGGACAATGGCAAAAAGAACCACAGGGATGTCTAGGTCTATTTGGACATGTATGGGTAAGACAATGGTTTGAAGAGGACAATGGCAAAAGGAACCATAGGGATGTCTAGGACAGTGCTTGGACATGTATGGGTGAGACAATGGTTGAAAAGGACAATGGCAAAAGGAACCACAGGGATGTCTAGGCAATTGTTCCCAAACATTTATGGATGGAGACTTGACTTTATAAATAGAAGTGAAAAGAGGAACAAAGGGATATCTAAGCTAGTGGCTAGATATGTTTGGGTAGAGGATGGGTCTGACTTGGATAAAAAACGGGGGAAGGAACCAAAGTGATGTCTAGATGATTGCTTATAGACATTTCTGGGTGAAGGTTCAACTGGATTGATTGATAAGGGAAGATGCCCTCGTTATCTTTGGGAGATTTTGCATCATTGGTATCATAACTGCTTGTCTCTTGGGTAAAAGATGGTTACCACTGTCAGAATCGGGTGAAAGATTATTACCATGGTCAGGGTCGGGTGAAGGAAGGTTGTTTTGCTTGGAAGTATAGTTGTGAAATGGCATCGCAGTCAGCTTTGAGAAAGTAGTGGTCAATTCTAAAAAGATGGCGGTCAGCTTCGAGGGGGTACTAGTCAATTCTGAAAAGATGTCGGTCAGTTTCGAGGGGGTACTGGTCAATTCTGGAAAGATGTCGGTCAGCTTCGAAGGGGTACTGGTCAATTCTGAAAAGATGTCGGTCAACTTCGAGGGGGTACTAGTCAATTCTGGAAAGATGTTGGTCAGTTTTGATGAGGTACTGGTCAATTCTGAAAGATGTCGGTCAGCTTGGAGGAGGTACTGTTCAATACTGGTAGATGTCGATCAGCTTCAAGGAGGTACTGGTCAATTCTGGAAGGATGTCGATCAGCTTGGAAGAGGTACTAGTCAATACTGGTAAGATGTCAGTTAACTTCGAGGAGATACTGGTCATTTAGCTTAGCTTATGCATGATGGTGTATGATTGGAAATGATTACATATGCATAGATGTTTGTGCATAAATGATGAATGTTTATGTATGCATGTTTTGAGATTCATGGACGTTTTGTTCGACTTCAATGCTATGGATTATCTGTGATGATGCATCTAACAGATGAATGTATGGATGCAAGTGGGTGGATTCACGAGTTTGCTATGTGTATGATATGAATGCAGTTTGCATGCAATGTCAACTCCTAAATGTGATCTTGGAACAAAGTGATTTGAATGTTGCAAAATGATTCTTTGGTGGGTCCTAAGGCTATCTTAGGAATGTCTAACAAATCTGTGATATTTTTGAGTGATGACTATGAAAAGTAATCTAGACCTCAAGTTGAAAGGTGTTTATGCAAACTTAATACCCTAAACCAACGATTAGTTATCTGAAAGGTGATTCTAGGAAGATAGGAAAAGGAACCGGCTTGATGTCTAGGTTAGTGTTTAGACATTTCTGGGTGAGGAGGATAGGAATGGGAGCCTCGACCTATGGCGAGTCGGCTTGAGAGATTTGGAAAAGATTTTGATAAAGGGAGAGCCTCAGCCTATGGCGAGCCAGCTTGAGAGATAAAATTTAATCGATCAGGTGAACCCTCTTGACTTGGCTGATCGGGTGAAGGATCCTTTGGCTTGGGTGATCGGGTGGAGGATCCTTTGGGTTGGCTAATCGGGTGGAGGACCCTTAGGCTTGGTTGATCAAGTGGAGAATCCTTTGGCTTGACTGATTGGGCGGAGGACCCTTTGGCTTGGCTGATCTGGTGGAGGACTCTTAGCGAGGAGATTTGGTTGATTCTGATTTAAGGGGATTGACCTATATGTTAGGCAACCTAAGTCTTGGGCTTAGGAGATTGGACTCTCTTTGAATAGTGAGAGGGATATGCTTTGATTTTGGTCTACGGTGGGACCTTTCGAGTGGCTTGGATTCATCAAGGAGCTGGGGTTTTGGAAATGAGAGGTAGGCCTAATGGCTTGGGCGATGCGGATTCTGTAAGAGGTTTGGTCGATTCTAGTTCTGCCAGGTAGCTTGAGCTTTGTGGTTTTGTTACAATGATTTATAGAAAGGAAAGAATGCATTATCTGGGCCAGGAAGTTTCTTGGGGATGGTGCTTTTAGGATTCAGTGGGATTGGCATAGAGGTCGGGATGGACTTTTTAGGAATGAAGGGGAGCCAAATGGTTTGGGTCTTTCGGTGACTTGAGCACTTTGATAAGAGGACACGACTTAGAGATCATGCCCCTGATGAGGGATGACAGATTGACCAAAGGTGACTCGAAAGAATGTGAATGACTTTGATGATTGTGCCCCTAGTGAGAGGTTTAGGCAACTTTATTTGGGATGATTCTGACTTTGAACACTTTCTTCATTTTTTGTGATTCTTCAATGAAAGAAAGAATTGACACAAAGGAAGATGACCCCGAGATGGGTAGAGTTGTTTGACTATTTTAGGAAGAAAACGAATAATTGTCAAACGAGGATGAGTTATTTAGACGGACCTGATAGACTCGAACTTTAGACATACCTGATCAAGATGAAAACACACTACCCATGAATATGAAAAATGGGTTTTGACATGACTCAGAATAGAATTTGAGTGAAACATTTTTTTCTTTTTAGCTCTAACTTCTGCCCGAGTCGCCCTTTCAAGTTTTCAACTCGACGAGCTTGCTCTAATTTCTACCTAAGCCGCCCTTTCAGGTTTTCATCTTAGCGAGCATTTTCTTTTTATTATTATTGTTATTTTTGTTTTGGTAAAAGAACCAACTGAGTGATGCATTTAGGCACAAAGGAAAAAAGAATGAGATGCTTTGTCATGTGAACAAAAATGTCTTCTACTATGATTTGGACTGCACCCGAGTCGCACTGCCTACGTATCCCTTACATCATTTTTCTTTCATTTTCATTTTAGGGAGAATCAGGTCCATATAGTTCTAATTACAGTGCTTTAAAAATAGAGAAACTAAATGCAGACATTACTTTCAGATAAAGTATCTCTTTAGTTGGTCCAGATTGTAAGGATTGGAGAACTGGTTTCCGTCCACATCCATGAGGATGGTGCCTACGCTAGATAGGATCTTCTTGAGTACGTAAAGCCCAGCCCAGTTTGGTCTGAACTTTCCTCTTGGGTCAAGCAAGGAGCTCGGATGACTTTTCAGGATAAGATTTCCTTTTTGTAAATCTCTGTCTTTCACATTTTGTTGAAGTGTCTGGCTAGCTTCTATTGATAACCCTAAATTTCATAAATTACATCCATTCTCTTCCCATTGATGGCATTCAATTGGTCATAATAGCCTTTAATCCACTCTGCTTCACTTAGTTGGCTTTCTCTCATCATCATAGCAGAGCAAATTTGCATTTCAATGGGGAGGACAGCCTCCATTCCATAGACCAAGGCATATGAGGTTGCCCCCGTAGGAGTGCAGATGGTGGTTCTGTATAAGGAGGCAGGTAGATGCTCATGTCAGTCTCTGTGCTTCACAATGGTCTTCTGCAAAATGGTCTTGAGGGTCTTGTTGGCAGCCTCAGCTGCTCCATTAGTTTATGGCCAATAGGGAGAGGAGTGGTGATGCAGTATTCCTTCTTTTTGGAGCAGTCGGACTACTTCTTTCTGAAAGTTGGAGCCATTATCAGTGATTATCTCGAAGGGGTTCTGAACCGATAAAGGATATTGGTTCGGATGAAATGGGCCACCTTCTTAGAGTTCAAGACCTGATATGGCGCTACTTCAATCCATTTTATAAAGTAGTCTACAGCTACTAGAATGTATTCATAACCACTGGAGGATTTCGGGAAGATTCTTCTGATGATGTCTATGCCCCAAGTGGTAAAAGGCCATAGTGTTACTATGGGATTCAGTGGCACAGGAGGCCAATATGTTGCCTCGGCATTCTTCAGACCAAAAGGCATGACTCGATAACAATAGGTGCCCAATTCTGTTATGAAAGATATATTTTCTTTATTGGAAGGGTATACTTGGACTTGATTATAGTCCGCGTAGAGGTCATCAAGGAGACCACCGATGCACCTGCCATATGTTCTACCAATAAGTCAACGTGAGGAAAAGAAAAATCATCTTTTGGGCAAGCCTTGTTGAGATCCCTGCAGCGGACTTTTCTGTCTTTCTTGGGGACAGGCACTATATTGGCTAACCATGAAGGGTAAGTGATCGGTTCGATGAACTGGTTGTCGAACAACTTGGTTCTCTCTTCTTTGATCTTCAAAGACCATTCTGCCTTCATTCCATGTAGCTTCTTCTTAACAGGCTTCATATGTTCGTAGGTCGAAATCTTGTGAACTGCGATGCTTAGATCTACCCCCATCATATCCTTGGGTTCCTATGCAAAACAGTCCAAGAATTGACAAACTTTTTCAATCAATGCCTGTGTATCATGATATGCATATGCAATGTATGTGATTTTTAGTTTTTCCTCTGTGCCAATAATTGATTCTTTTCCTTTTCATTTTTATTTATTTATTATTCTCTTTTTTTTTTTGTGTATCATTCAGACTGTATTAAAAAAAAAAGCATATGAGATATACGATGAAAGATAAAATTCAAACTTTTTCATTAAAAGTAGTATCAAAATTTAAAAACAGACTCAAAAGGAAAGCTAGACTTAGCAGATCTTGACTTTGGTCAATTACAGACCCAAAAGGAGAGAAACATGACTCAACAAAATCTGACTCTAAATTCGACTCAAAAGAAAAGAAAGAAACGTAAGACTCGACAGACTCGGATTCAGACTCAGGATTGACTAGACTCAACTTGATTGCTGGGCTCGAAAAAGGGCACGTCAGCTAAGCCAATGTTCTCCTCAAAGTGTTAGTCACTGGGTAGGTTCTCTTTTGAGGGAATTGATAACGTCCCTAAGGTTGATAGGTACATTCGGCAAGGGTTCCAGAGGGAGGATATCTCCATTGTCAATGAGATCTTGGATTCGATGCTTTAAGCTCTTACACATATCAATTTCATGCCCAACTCCTTGGTGGTACTTGCAGTACTCATTAAGCTTGTAGTTTTTAGATGGATGGCTAGGGGGTGCTTCCGACTCTAAAGGCCTAACCATGTTGGCTTCAAGGTCCATCATGTAAACTGTGCTTAAGGGAATACCCAAATTAGTGAACTTCCTTCTCTCTGATTTATAGGATTGTTGGTTGGTGATAGTAGCTACCTCTCTACCTTTCTATTTGGTGGAGATAATAGAAGTGGAAGCACAAGGGTTATTATTCTTGCATCTTTTCCCAACTGTGTGAGCTTGTTGGAGTACAGTGGTGTTGCGCTTCAAGGGTAGTCTGATGGGCCTTTTGATGTTTGGCTAGGTAGAGGTCCCCGTTCCTTGAAAAGGATTCAATGAAGGAGAAAGATCAACTTTGGTGTTTGGCGACATAAAACTTTAGGGAGCTCCTCCATTATTGGTCAGATTAATAACAGGGGTTAGGTTGGCATGAGTGCTTGGGATTAGGTGTGTGGAATTTTTGGATACTTCTTTATCATGGACCAGTCCAAAGATAGGATTTGATATGGTTGCAGTATTGGGACGAAATGTGGTATTGGTCGAGAAACGGGAGGTGTCGGGCCGATTGATCATAGGAGGAGTTACGATGTTGGTCCGACATAAAACTTTAGGGAGCTCCTCCATTATTGGTCAGATTAATAACAGGGGTTGGGTTGGCATGAGTGCTTGGGATTAGGTGTGTGAGCTTGGCATGAGCTCCTCCATTATTGGTCAGATCATCAACAACAACAACACTCCCAAATCACAAAGGGAATCATATAGACTCCCAAATCACAAAGGGAATCATATAGACCAATAGATGATAAGCTATTATATTCTTTCACATCCTAATTTCAAGAAAACAATCATACTCAAAATCTGTTCAAACACAAACATTCCAAAAAAATAAAAGAAATGCATCACTTTCATCAAACAACCATAAAAAGAATCATGGAGCAATAATATCTGTAAAATCAGACCCACTGACTCACTTCTTCAAATTTGATTTTAAATTACACCTCATAAACCAAAATCATAAGTGAATATAATCAACCAGTTTAATGATTCAGGGTTATAGAAACAGAAAACCCAAAATTTGCCAACTATTCCAAAGAGAAAAAGTATCAGCCTATCATTTATCCCCAAATAAAAATATCAGAGAATATTACTATCTCCTTAATACCCAACCTATTTCATCATTAAAAAAATCAAGACTGACATTAATCCTTTGAAAATAAATACATATCCCACAACCATACCCATTTTTTTCAACAAAAACAGACCCATAAAAATCGAAATAAAACAACAAAGTAACATAAACAAAGACTCATTTATTCAAAATCACCAAAAAAATTTATATCCTTATTTCAAATTTAGCCCAAATTAGATTGAGTTCCATTTTTAAATTAAAATCTTTTAGTTCAGGGATTCAATTAAGACTGATTTAAAGGAAATTTGACAAAAATAAATTTTACGATGAGGGCCTCCCCTTCTTGTATGACAACTCCATGACAGGACGGGGATTTCAATTTGCAAAAAGAACTCATAGTGAGAGATGGCAACTCCATCCTCCCACCGTGAACGAGTTCCCTTTGTAAATCAAAATACCCATATATAATAGCATATATATATAAACAAAAATATATTAAATTATTCAAAAAGGAAATCAAAAAGAAGAACACAGGACAGAAACTATTACCGAATACTGAGATTTCAAATGGTGTTCGAAACAACCAGACCCGTTTTGCTTTGAGCAGCACAAGCCAACTCAATTTTCTATCTCCTTATAAACGCTATATTCAAACCACGGAAGAAAACAAACCCATTTCAAGGAAACTTCATAAAATCCAAACTAGGTACCCCACAAGATTTCCAAAATCAAGCCAAATAAAAGAGATAATCTGATTCAACGAGACCAAACACCCGATCCAAAGGCAGAAGAAAACCCCAATTTGAACAAAAATACCAGACCCAGATAGAGAGGTTGCGATCGTGAGTGAGAGAGAGGTTTTGTGAGAGAGATAGCTGAGTTATGAGAGTTTTTTTTTTTTGGGTTTTTTTTTTTTTAGGGTCAGGCTCGGTGAGAGTGAAAGAGAACTAAAAGAGGGTATCAGAGTCGAGTTAGGGGTGAGGGGTGAGTCGCATGTAGGAGATGGTGTTTGGGTGTGAACGGAGAGATAGAGAGGCAGAGATCTATGGGTCTAATTGAGAGCTAGAGATGGATGTAAGGGAGAGAGGCAAGTATCCTTGATGTGGGTTTGTTTCAATTTTTTTCTATGTGTTGAGAGGAAGAGATGAGATAAAGAGTTGTGGTCTGCAATTAGTGATGAGGGAGAGATAAGATGGAGAAGGAGAGGCGGTGATGGTGATTGAGAGCTAGGTCTTCGAGAGAGAGAGAGGCTCTGTTTTGGTTAGTCCCGTGTACAGGTTAATGAGGGTTTTTTTTTTTTAGAGAGGGAGCTGGGTTTTGGGATTTTCTGGTGAAAGGGAGAGGCCTGAGAGTGAGGTAGTGGTGATGGCTGAGAGTTAATGGAGTCTGTGTGGGTGATCTGTGTTTATGGTTGGGAGAGGGTCGGTGAGGGAGCGAGAGGCAGAGAGAGTGGTTGTGTCGGTGCCAGTGAGAGCTCTATTTTTTTTTTTTGTGAGTAGAGAGTCTAATCGAGAGAGATAAAGAGTGGTTCAAAAAAAAATTTAGAGACAGAGCTTTTTCTTTTGAGAGTGAGCTTATCAGGTTTTTTTTTTTCAATTGTTTTTTCTTTTTTTTCATTTTCTTATCTTTCCTTTTCTTTCTTTTTTTTTAATTAAGAAAATAAAAATCCCTTAATTCATGAAAAATCATTTTTTAGATAATTATTTTTTTCAATATTTAATTTTAACACTTTAGTTTATATATAAAAAGAAACATAATTTTACTTTCTAAAACTAACATTGAAAAAATATGTATATATGTACAAATTTAAAATCCTATTATAAGATAAAAATAAAGAAAAATTTGAAAATCATAAAAATTTGCTAAAATTAAAATAATCATTTAATTTACTAAAATTAGGAATTTACTAGTCAAAATACAGTGTTTACAGTTGCAATAATTGAAAATTTCAATTTTTAAACAAATCTTTATTTTTTTTTTTTGGAAATTTCCTATGTTTTTAAAAATATTTAAAATTGTCTGGACAAAATATGGTGTCTACACCATTAATTTCAAAAATGTTTTATGAAGATTATATTGTCGGGTCTCAAGACTTAGAATTTGCACCTGTAACAGCAGGGCATAATGCATATGTTCCTTATGAACGATGTTTTATAGCCCATGATGCATATGAAGAATGGGGTCTTGTTTCTTAAGAAGAGACTCAACATCATAAGGCACTATTAATTTCAATAGGACATGTTGTTAGAGGACAAGGTGAAATTTTATCTTTAGTTAATATTAGTGATTCTAACATAAGATTTATGGCAAAAAATTTCAGTATACAAATAGAGGTTGCATGCAAGCATATCTTGGAAGAGACTTAAAGGAATATTAACGAGAGTCAAAGGAAGGTTGCTAAGGAACATGCTAGATTGTTGCGAGAGCTTAATTCCATTATGGCTAACATTGCAGAGAAAGCGATCTCAAGTTTGGCTCAACAAATTCCTAGGTTGGACGCCAAGAAGTCTCAATAAGGCCTGCAAGGCAGAATGTTATTGAAGAGCCTAAGGGACATTCATCCACAAGTTCCCAAGAGATGAACGATCATCAAAGGCCTCAACTTCCTCAGATGCATGCGGAGGAAAGATATTTTCCCCAATATAGGAGGGAGGAAAGTAATGGTCATACAAGGGCACCATATAATGGCCGCTTTAAAGGCAGGCATGTGTTGCTACACGAAACTTTTACTGCTGAGAAACTTAGGGGGACATTTCTCAAGAATTCCTCAAAAAGTTACACAAGTTGTTCTTAAAGAGTAAGATAAAAAACATCAACAAAGGAAGGAACACAAAAATGGCTGCCATAGTAGTAGGCTTATGGGTTCCTCACAAATGTTGAGGATCACCAACTCAAATACTTACCCACATATTCATAATTTTCCAAATCAAATCTCAACAATTGCCACCTTTAATCAAAAGAGGAAAGCAAAGGAGAAAATTATAGAAAATCATGCTGGAAAAGTTTTTCATAAGGTATAGGTTCCTAAGAATTTACTTGTGTAGGAAAAAGAAGTGAATGTTAGGAGAAAACCAGTAATACAATCCCAATAAGTGGTTCAACATCATCCAACACCAAGATTCCAAAAGAAACAGTCTAGAACTCAAAAAAGAAGACTTCAAGGATAGAAAGTTGAGGAAAAAATGATTACAAGTATTGTCTAAAGAAATAAAGTACAAATCTGAAAGGAAATTTACAAAGAATGGAGGTTTACATGGGATAGATCATAGTGCCTTTCAGGTATATAACAACTTCAGTAACTCTCTAAGAGTCTACTACAGTAGGAGTCCAAGAAGTTAAGGAACTCGGAGGGCACCCTATCATTCCCATGTAGTTACTAATGGTCCAAGAAAAGAAGTGTTTGACAAATCAAAAGAAGACCTCATATCCACAGAAGAACCTATGTCAACATTCACTAAGGAGGTAACTAAAATTTATGGATTTCACATATTGAAATCACAATTGACATTAAAATTTTTCTATTTACTTTTTTGAATTTTAAGTTTAATCCCTTGTTGTGCCTTACTGGGGAGTTACTAGATATATGCTTTGTTTTATTTTATTTTTATGTGGAAAGGAGAATTTCTGCTAACTAGCAAGTTCATAAAAGGAACCACACAAAAGATACAAAAGATACTTAAAGAAATAATTTCTCACTCTTTGGGAAATAATGGAGAACAAGTAAAAAATGTATCATAGGCAGATCCCACGGCCATAAAAATAGGTCTCTGAAATTTTAAAGTTATTTCATATTTAATGACCTAATGTTTAGTATAAGGCCACCCTAAATGGCCATGTTCTATAATTTATCCTTTTATTTCATCTCCAATAGGCTAATTAGCCACTTTAAGTCTAATAAAGTAAAATAGGCCTCATGGCCACTTTTTTACTTTTCTGTATCTATTTTTTCTACTTTTTTTTTTTTCAGGAGCTAAGCACAACGATTCACCAACACATATATAGTAAAGAAGCAAATCTCCATAGAGAATCATAGCCTTATGGCTAATTACAACATCACAAATGAATGGCTACATGGTACAAAAGTGATTATGGTGATAATTGTGCAAATGTAAAGTGTTGTATGAATGTAATACATGGTTGCATGGTGCAATAAAATTACTATAGTGCAAAGTGGTGATTTGTCTAGAGTGACAGTATAGATCTCCAAACACAGTATAAAATGACAAGTATAGATCTACAAGGACAAATATAGATCTCCAAACATAGTACTGATCTAATGCTACTCCAATGCATCATTGGTTCTATGTCAAGACTTAATTTTGCCAACATCTGGTGGCAGTGGAGCACCTAGTAAAGCAGTTACTAGATCATTAAGTGAAAAATAAAACTAAAAGCCAGAACATTTGGTGAACTAAGAGTATCATAAGAAGATAAAGAAGACATCATAAAACCTATGAAAATGAAATTCAAAATTCAAGTGGTGTTTTGGTGGGAATATATATATGGGCTATAAATATACATATATAAAATATTGATTTTTTGATAACTCTATTTTTTTAAAGTTATTTTACCTGTTTAAACTCAAATTTTGGTTCAATTCTTGAGAATTTAATAATATTATTACTTATTTTGAGAAATAAATAATTCTAATAATTTATAAATAAATTATAAAATATTTTAGTATTTTATTTTATTTTGCAGATTAAAATGACATTAATAATGCAAGCGATGATGTCATGATATTAATGATACAGGCGATGATGTCATGATATTAATGATGCAGGCGATGATGTCATAATATTAATGATGTCATAATAATAATGATGCAGGTAATGATGTCATGATATTAATGATGCAAGCAATGATATAATAATAATAATAATGCAAGCAATGATGTAAGATGGTGAAAAAAGAAGATGGAAATTGCCTATAAATAGGCATTACCACCCATCCTTCAATTCATTCATTCAAGCATTCAATCAATTAGATAGATTTATATTTTCTTAGTTTTATTTCTTTTTATTTTCATTTTGTTCAAGAAGATAAGTTTTGGAGCTTGTGTATGCCAAAAATTGTATCCCAAAAAGAGTTTTTTTTTTTAAACTTTTATTTTTGAATTCAATAATAAGTTGTTATTATGTTTTTTATTAGATTGATTGTTTATTTAATTATTTCTTTCTTCTTAATTATGAGTAGCTAAATTTCTTATCTAGGATTTAGATGTAATCTTTTGATTTTCCTATGACTATCTTTGTTTGATTGATTTGGTTTTGATTATTGGAATTAATCTTTTATCTTAGAATTTAATACTTGTAAATAATTGATCATTATTTACATGTTTAAAGATATTATGTGAAGTAGCGAGAGTGGAAGCATAATATTACTTCATTGAGATATTAGACCTAGGGAATGTGTTGCTTAGAGATAAGAATACTCCTTTGTGATTAATTAAAGGATTTTCATAAAACTTAATGGATTTGTATTAATTCTTATGATCACGAGAGTAGATATAAAATTAACATAAATACTTGTGTTGTGTCTTGAGAGAGAACATCATATAATTTAGAGAAATCTAATCATTAATTTCGATGAAATTAAACCAATCTATAGAACATAAAAAGTGATAGGTAATCAATTGATGAAGTCTAATTCCTAGGTATTTTTCGTATATTGAATTTATCTTTTAATATTTGTTTTTATTTTCTTCTTTATCTCAACTAAATTGATATTCTAAATAATAGAGTAATTATAATTTTGGTACTT
>CATKHJ010199872.1:0-12022 GCA_949750685.1 Vernicia montana
AAGAAAAGGGGAACATGCAAAGAACAGAGGAAAAAAACAATAAAGCAATAAAAGAAACTAAGCTAAAAAGAAAAAAAAGCAAACAAAACAACAAAAAAGCAAAACAAACTTCAAAACAAATAAATAAATAAATGAAAAAGGAAGAAAATAAATACCTTTTGAAGACGAGGTTTGGGGACGTATGGACGAAGCGGACGACCGGATCGTAATTCCACCTTGACTCGACTTGGCAGAAGCATAGCCTTCGAACGGCTACTAGGACAGCGCCTTAGGAACTCCCTCGAACTGACTTGAGGGAAGAAACCACGAACAACCACCCAAAAAGAGAAACTTTAAACTAGAAAGATAGTTCTTTTCGAACCAAGCCTTAAAAATGACTTGCGTTTGATCAATTAAGCTTGATTTGGCAAGAGGTGTGTGTAGAAATGAGTTAGTAAGGGGGGTTTATATAGGTAGAAGGGCTGGGAAAGATTTTCACGTTTTCCAATGTGGGAAAACGAACATGAAGTGCAAAAACCGCATAGAAGCTTCCTGGGACCGCACATGGCCTATTCTGAACCGCACAGAGGAGACCAGGACCGCACAGAAGGAACCAGGACCGCATAGGGCTAGTTTGGAACCGCACAGGCCTTGTGCGGTGCGGTCACCTAGGCCAGACCATGGTCGGTTCTTCGATTTTTTCGATCCTTTCTTGTCTGTTTTAGTTTCCGAGTCCTTTTTACATGTCCGTGAGTTTAGACGGTGCGAAATTTAAGGTTCACAAGTATGTGTATTATTCAATTGATTGAAACATAGTTCAAATCAAACCATGTATGTTTACCATTTCTTAAATTAAAAGTGAGAAAAAATAGAAAAAGAAATAAAAAGAAGAGACAAAAAGAAAATGATTTTTTAAAGTGAAAACTATGGTGTAGAGAAAGAAAAAATATTAATATAATTATTTTGTTTCAATTATGAATATAATTTAATATTATTTTTTAATTTTAATTTTAATAAATTTCTTTGAGTTGGGAATAATAATTGTAATTATAATTGTAAAATATAATAAAATTAGCAATTCGTTTGGAGAAAATGAATTCTATGAAATTTTATGTAATTCATTTTAAATTTGATATTATTAAAATTCTTTTTATTTTAAAATGTTAAAATAATATTTTTTTTCAATTTTACGAATTCAATTCTATAAAATTGAATATAACTAAATAAAATTTTATTAAAACATATTCATTTCAATTGGAAGTTAGCCCGTGCTTTACGCGAGTTTAATTTTATTATATTATTTTGTATAATAATATAACACAATTCTATAACAAATTCTATCTAGCTAGACTTTAATTGTATTTTTCTTATAATTATGAAATAAAAATTATACCCCATTTGTCTCTTGTTATTAAAATTAAAAAAAAAAAAGTCTAATTTCACATTATAATTATTTTATTAATTAAGTTGTCTAATTATCTATATAGACTATATTGAAACTAAGGTGATGTTTAATAAAACTGAAAATTAAATACTGAAAAATTAAGTGTTGAATATAATCAATATGTTTGATAACTATTAGTACTAAAAATTATAAAACTACTTTATTAGACATAATTAACCCTGTAATATTGATATTTAAGTTTTAACCATTAAATACAGTTTTGAAATTAAAATAAAAATCATAAATAAAAAAAATTAGAATCAACAATCATTTTAGGATAATATTTATCATAAACTTTTAAAAAATAAACATTATTAAATTTTAAATGGATATTACAAAAATTGATAAATGAGTATAAAAAAAATAATACAAGAGATTTAAGAGTATACTAAGGTTGTAAAAATCATTTAAAAGAAATTAAAAATTAATTGCTGACGTGTTCAGTAGAAATTTTCAATTAAATATTTTAACTTATAATTTTAAGTAATTTTTGACTTAATTAAAAATTTTAAGTTGGAACCATTTTATATTACCAAACTATCTTAAAACTGCGTTTGAATCTGGGTTAAAAAGGATTAAGCCTGTAATACTTAAATCCTCTTTAACTTTATTTGATAAGCTTTTAGATACTAAATTTAATGTTTAATCTCATTAACAATTACTCCTACTTAAACTTTAATTCATTAACCTAGAAGACACTAGAGTAAAAGCATGTAATAAAAATAAATATGCAAAAAAGAGACTTGACTGTCTATTAAAAAAAAAGAAAAGAATTTTTTTTTTCTTTTTTATGGAACTGATTTTTTTTTTTTGAATTTGGATTTCATTTATAGAATTATTTAACTGAAAATTTGTTTTTTTTAATTTTATTTACTTGTAAATTATGATTGATTGTAAGTTTATTCTTACTTTATTTTTTTATAATATTGTTTTATTCATTAAAATATGATAGTGTTTTTCCTAAAAAAAAAAAAATTTGTTTTAGTTAATAAAATAAATTGTGAAAATGACTTTTTTTTTTATAAATTAAGTTTTTTCATTAAATTTTTTTAATATTTTATACAAAATTCAGATGCACTCAAAGTTAAAGTTTTTTTTTTTTTTTTTTTTTGCCAAATCACCTAAAAGTTAAAGTTATTTAAATTTTTATTAAATAGTAAATTATTGTATAATTTAAATTATGGCATTAATATTTTATCTTTTTTTGCATTAAAAATTAATTATTATCCAAAATATTCTAATTGAATGGATATTTATATTAATATAATTTTAAAGTAAAAAAAAAAAAAAAGTTTGTAGTGTAATTTTGGAATATTAGGAATAAGAAATCGTAGTTACTAGTTACATATTGATTTTCTAATAATAAAAAAAAGCTTAAATTGATGAAAAAGTGGTGCGATGGTGCCCTAATTTATTCTGCCGTTTTTCTGTCCCTCAAGACCGTCTTCTCTTCTGAAGCTTCTTAAGCAGCCGCCACTGAGATTACATAAAAATGGGGAAGAAGCGAAAGAACAGTGAAACTGAGACCGCAGCAGCAGCAGCCACTTCAAAGAAAGATGAAAGTGCTTCAGAACGGCCACAACGCACACTTGTTGGTTGGAAACATAAGAAGGCTGAAGTGGAACAATCTGAACCTCAGGGTTTTAGGAACAAAGAGAAGGTTTTAGTTACTTGTTCACGCCGCATCAATTACAGGTTTTGATTTTGATTTTTACTTAAATTCGAATTCTGGGTATTTTTGTTTTGTTAATTTTTTATTTGTTTTGTTGAGCAGGTATCGGCACTTGATGTTGAATGTAGTGTCTCTTTTGCCTCATTGTAAGAAGGATAATAAGGTTGAGTCCAAAAGTAGCAAAGGCATGGCTCTTAATGAGCTTGTTGAGTTGAAGAGCTGTTCTTCTTGTTTATTCTTCGAGGTGATTTTTCAATAACTGATTTTACTTGATTATGAAACAAATACTTTTTTGATTGATACTGGGTTCATATCAGAAATCTAAATTAGAAAATTAGTGATAAGTGGCAATCCTGTTCTTATTTGTTCTTTTTAATGGCTTGGTAATTTTGAGCATAAAATGCCATATTTTTCTTTCTCTTTTGCAGTGCAGGAAACATAAAGATCTTTATTTATGGATGGCCAAATGCCCTAGTGGACCTTCCGTGAAATTTTTGGTTAATGCTGGTAATTTTATGTCTTTGAGCTATTTTTATTGCCATATATTCTACAGTAGGCAGTAACTTTATTCTCTTGTAGTTTGTATTATGGCCTTATCAGTGCAATTTGTTTTGTTCATTTTAGTCCACACAATGGAAGAACTGAAGCTTACTGGAAATCATTTGAAAGGGTCACGACCTATCTTGACTTTCTCATCTAATTTCGATAAAGATGCCCACTGGAAACTCTTGAAGGAGATGATAATTCAGGTTTGCTTTCTATCTTCGAGTCTTATCTTTTAGAATATGACTGAAACAGCTTGTTTCTTATTCCCAAAAGAGTAAATTTCATACAGCACATTTCCTAAATATTCAACCAATATCAAAGTTGATCCAGAGATATCCGCAATTGGACAATGGCAGTTGCAATTGTGCATTATTCCAAGTGCCCTGTCTCTCTCTCGTGTTTCATAGACTCAGTCACCATATGATGATAGAGGAACCATCTCCATGAATAATTATTGTCTAGGGATTTTCACTCACTTTGCTGTGTTATTGGCAATGTTATTAGAGGCAATATTTAAGTCATACGCTGAATTAATATTTGCTTTGTGAAATCCATTAAGTGCACCTGGTAGTTATTCATTGCATTGAATCCCAAGTCACTGAAGATTTTTGCCTCTAAAGGTTTTGGGAGTCAATTTCAGCTTCCTGTACAAATTACATTTTGGATTGATTGCTAATTGATAATACTGTTATGTCTTAGATAGGCGATTCTATGGTGCTTTCAATTGCTACTTCAAATATTGATATTTTTTATTTGCATCTGCTCAGATATTTGGGACACCAAAGGAGCACCGAAAATCTAAGCCTTACCATGATCACATCTTTGTTTTCTCCATTGTTGATGATCATATATGGTTCCGCAATTACCAGGTAAATTAGATATTATTTGAAGTCTTGAGCCTACATTCTCAAACCCATATAATAAAGCCTTTAAAGCTCAATGGTTGTACCCTCTTTTCCTGTGGCTTAATTTTTATAGTCTATTTTTGTTTTTATCTCATAATCATAATTTATAAATGCCTTCCCATCCCTCTTGTGGAGGTTCGATGAGCTGAAATTTTACATAGTAAGGTGCATGAATTCTTCTGTGAACTTCTGGACTGAAACATCTTCATGCATCTGAGTAATCATTTTTTTGTGGAAGATTTGTGTTGTATTTCTGTAATATATAAATTTGTTTAGCTTACTGTAGTATTGCAGAATCTATCTGACTAGTAGACTAGTACTACGGAATCTATTAGACTGCTGTATCTTATAAATTTCAATTCCTGTCAGGAACTACCTTACTAGTAAAAATACTCCTGGATAAGGATTTAATCTAATCAGATTGCAGAAAAGTCAATTTTTTGTTTTTTTCTCCTTGGACCTATGTTGGTATCCTGAATTGACCTTTCTATATGCAAAATGTTCAGTTTATTGGACTCGATCCATCATCCATCTATGGCCTAGGCCTGTAAATTCCACAACCAGTTAAAGAGTCTGTTTCATTTGCAATTGCAGGATCCTTGTGATCAATAATAGATATCTATGGTTTGCTAGTAGCTGTTTATTCTTCTTTTGTTCTTTTGTTTTCTTTATATTTTTATATTGTTGCATGCACCCATTATATGACCTGCCTTGAAAGGGGAAAGATATAAAACTTGGATACAATTGACTGGCAATTGCCTTCCAATGTTGTAGATTGCATTGTAAGTTGCTCTAAGAGAGTTTACTAGCATTCATTCCAATGTGATGCCAATGATAACTTACCAATCTCGTCCGCTTAAAAGTTGCATTCATGTTAATGTAATAATACTATTGAACAATGTTATTTTCTTGTGTTATTTCTTAGGATAACCCTCTAGACAGCTATCAGCATCTTACTTACTAGTAGACCATGCTGCATATAATTGCTGCCTTATGATAGTATGAATAATTATCTTTGATTTCAAGGATTCTCCTCAAAGTCATTAAGATGGTACCTCTCGATTATATATTTTTTACATAACGAAATCAACAGTATGTAGAAAACTATTCTAGAACCAAAAAGTGGTTGCTCGAAATAAGAAGATTCAGCTGTTCTCCTATGAGGTCAACGGTATTTTTGATGCTCCAACTTTGGAAGAGTAATAGCAGTGTGAAATCTGGAATGTTTATTGCATTAGGCTTGCGTTTTGCCCCTCCCCCTGGGCCATGGTATTATTAAGTCTTTGTGTCTTATTTCTTGGGATTCATGAAGTTTTCTTGCCCCTTATTGTTTAATTTTGAAGTTTGTACTCATTACGTTATTCTTATTCTTCTTCTTTACAGATATCTGTTCCTCATAATGAATCAGATAAAGTGGCTCGAGGAGGCCTTGATAAGATGACGCTTGTTGAGGTTTGCATTGCTTTTAGATTTTTATGAAGCTCTTATGGTGGTCATGTAATTTGGGAAAAACTGGCTATGTACAGGTTGGTCCACGATTTTGTTTGAATCCTATCAAGATATTTGCTGGTAGCTTTGGAGGCCCAACATTATATGAGAATCCATTCTATGTATCACCTAACCAGGTCAGAGATTCCGAACTAATTAATTTTGGTTTTGGCATATGCATAGCATTAACTTGAGTTTAGTTAGTCAATCGATGATCTGACTGTCAATACATTTGAGTAAGATGAGATGTCTATTTTTGTTGCGAGCAGTAAATGTTTTTGGTAGTTTTTCTTCATAATTATCTTTTCTAAGTTTGAAAGTTGAACCATAAAAAATATTGTTAAATAAATGGTCAAGTCTTCGATCCTTTTGTCCTTGTAAAGTAATGGTTCAACAAATGAATGATTGTTCAAGATGAATGATTCACTTTTTTATTAGGTTCTCTTATCCTCACCTGCTGTGATCGTAAGCCCCTGTTTTAATTCTGCCATCTAATAATATTGCGATTAACAAGGCGATGCTTCCACTTTTGATACTTCCAGATTCGAGCATTGGAGAAAAAACAGAAGGCTGGGAAGTATGCGAAGAAAGTCAAAGCAAAAAAGAGGAGGAAAATGCACGAGATCGAAAATCCTTTGGAGCCTGATGAATTTGCAGACATGTGGAGGGAATGATTATTCTTGTTTTTCCTCAATACCAGTTTTGTTTTATTTGATCATATTGTATTCTGCATGAAGTCTGATGTTGTTCTTGGCTTTACCGAGTTAAAAAATTTCCCCCCCATAGAATGGTTTTATCAAATTGTTACAGCAAAATCGATCAATGAGAATATATATGAGATGCTATATGGAGGATAAATACTCGTTCTTCTTGATCTTTTGTACGAGTCTCTTGGTCTATAGGTTTGGGTTTGGGTCATCAGTCTGTAGTATGACGCTCTCTTCTTGCTCCTGTTGTGATCCATTCTCATAGGGAAAACTACAAAGATTTATTAGTCATGGAGATATGCATTTTAGGGTTAAGGTCGAATTTTGGCCTTTAGATTACTTGAACAATTTGGTTTGGTTGGATAAATAACTATTTTTTTTTAAAAAATTAAATAAATAACTAATTTTATAAAATAAATATCGCATTCCACTCGTTTTCTTTTTAGATTGGTTTTTGGTTTTTGAATCAACAGTTCAATTTGTCGATTTCTTTACACTTCTAGAAAATTGAGTTTAAGGGTCAAATAGCTTACTGGCACATATTACCTCCCTTATTATTTTAATACAAATTGACTTAGATTGTCGTATGTTTGGTAGCATAGTAATTGAGTATTTATTTGGTATCCTTATTTTACTTTAGATATTTTTGGTGTAAAAAAAAGGAAAAAAAAAACTTGGATTGAGCCTATCATATTTGATCTCTTTTGGTTTTGGCTACAATAAGATTGAATTATAAAAAAAAAGGGTAAATAATAAAAAACTTTTTTCTTAAGCTTCACTATAAAGTAGGTTTGTCATTGGATTCGATTGAATTTAGTCTTGATCTCTCTTTAAATTTGAATCCAGATACAGATGAATTGAAAAATGAAAAAAAATAATCTTTTGATCAATTTGATTGAAAATTAGTTATAATAAATGGGTTTTCATCATAATCTATTAAATTTTAAATTTGGTCTAATCTAGAAGATCGAATGTCCGTCATAAGAGTAATTCTTAGGTAGATTCAGTCTACCAGCTTATTCATAAACTAATCCAATAAGAATAAAACATATCAATTAATAATATAATGTAAAATTATTAATATGACATTATTAATATGACATTATTAATTGAAGTGTCTTATTCTTATTGGTTTAATTTATAAATAAAGTGTTAGACTGAATTTACCTAAGAATTTCTCCTGTCATAAATCGTAATTTTATAGAATTCATGTTTATCAAGTCGGATCTAAACCCAACTCAAAAACAAATCTACTAATAAGTCATACAAAAATTTAAGGAATCTTTTTTCTTCTTAGCATTGTGGAGAATAAATTTAATATCGATGAGATTATAATCATAGCGTATACTTTTAAAATAATGTGACTCATCAAGATACCAACTAATTTTTGAAGGAGTATTTAATACTCATACTCTTATATACAATTGGAGTAGACCTATTCATTTTTCGAGTAGGGCTGAACTTAGGCCTAAGAATAGGTCTAAAGCCAAGTGGAAAGAGAGTAAAAATTGCCTCACCTACTTAACCATAATTCTTCTTGGGTCTACATAATCTATAAATGGAATAGATCAATTAAATTAAATATTGAAAAATATTTGGTAAAAATAAGAGCCCGATAATATTAAAAAAAAAATCATGAATTTTAACATTTTTTACAATTAATGAGCTTGTTGAGTTGAAGAGCTGTTCTTCTTGTTTATTCTTCGAGGTGATTTTTCAATAACTTCATGATTATACTTGATTATGAAACAAATACATTTTTGATTGATACGGGGTTCATATCAGAAATCTAAATTAGAAAACTAGTGGTCAGTGGCAATCCTGCTCTTATTTTTTCTTTTTCATGGCTTGGTAATTTTGAGACAGTAGCTTAATACTTTTCTCTCTTTTGCAGTGCAGGAAACATAAAGATCTTTATTTATGGATAGCCAAATGCCCTAGTGGCCCGTCCGTGAAATTTTTGGTTAATGCTGGTAATTTTATGTCTTTGAGCTATTTTTATTGCCATACATTCTACAGTTGGTTGTAGTTTGTATTATGATGGCCTTATCAGTGCAATTTGTTTTGTTCATTTTAGTCCTCACAATGGAAGAAGTGAAGCTTACTGGAAGTCATTTGAAAGGGTCACCCCCCTATCTTGACTTTCTCAGCTAATTTTCGATAAAGATGCCCACTGGAAACTATTGAAGGAGATGATAATTCAGGAGATGATATACATTTTTCTTTATTAGCTATCTTTCACAAGCTCCTTTTGTTTATGTTAATTGTGTTAAACAATTCAAAGAGAAAATACAAAATCATAAAGAGAGGAAATACAAAATCATAAAGAGAGGAGACTAGGGTTTTATTAATAATGCATAACAAAAAAGGAATACAAAAAGAATGAATTAACCTAAATATAAAGAGACTATATATAGGCTAAATCAAGGAAACTGAAAAGACTATTCTACCCTTAATAAACAATAAAATAAAATAACCCTATATTTTTTAACATCTCCCCTCAAACTCACGATGCGGCAGCTACAAGCATCGAGAGTTTGCCAACAAGAAAACGAAAACGAGAAATAGAATGTGACTTGGTAAAGAAATCTGCAATCTGCAAAGAAGAAGAAACAAAGGGCAAAGTAATTGTGCCATGCTTGAGATGATGATGAGTAAGGTGACAATTGATCTCAATGTGCTTAGTTCGTTCATGAAAGACCGAGTTGTGAGCAATCTGAATAGAACTCTTGTTGTCACAATACATAGGAGTGGGATGAGAAAGAGAAACTCTCATATCTGCAAGTAACCAACATAACCAAATAATCTCTTTGGTAGTAGATGTCATAGCACGATATTCTGCTTCAGTGGAAGATTGAGAAACAACATATTATTTCTTGCTCTTCCAAGAAATGAGAGAATCACTAAAAAAGATACAGAAACCAGTTACAAACTTGCGATCCATAGGATCACTGTCATGATCAACATCAGAGTATGCACACAGTTCCAAGGAAGAGGTGGATGGAAGTAAAAGACTTTGAAAGATTGTACCTTGAAGATACCGCAAAATACGAAGAACAGTTGCCCAATGAACTGTAGTAGGAGAAGCAACAAACTGACTAACAACATGAACAACATATGCAATACCTGGATGAGTAATAGTGAGATATACCAAGCTTCCAACAACAGTACGGTATAAAGTAGGATCTGACAAAGGTAAACCATAAGAAGGAGAATACTTTGCGTTTACCTCAATGGGAGTATCTACAGTCTTATTATTAATAAGTCTAGCCCGCTCAAGAATATCTATAACATATTTCGACTGAGAAAGAAGATAACTTCTGGGTGAGTGGGCTACCGCAATACCCAAGAAATATCGTAGAGAACCCAAACCCTTCATTTCAAACTGTCTAGCTAACTTTGTCTTTAAAACTGAAATACTATCAATATCATCACCAGTAATAATCATGTCATCAACATATAAAGACAGAATGATACGACCTGCATCAGTGCACTTAATAAAAAGAGCAGAATCATAACTACTAGAAGCAAATCCAAAGGAAGAGATCACAACAGAAAATTTCTCAAACCAAGCACGAGGTGCTTGTTTGAGACCATATAACGCTTTCTTGAGCTTGCAAACATACCTATAATCATGTGAAACACCAGGAAAGGGAGCCATATAAACTTCTTCTTGAAAATCTCCATTCACGAAGGTATTTTTAACATCAAGTTGAGAGATATGCCACTGACGAACCGAAACTACTGCAATAAGAGTACGAATAGTAGTCATTTTCGCAACAGGAGTACATGTCTCCTCATAATCCATACCATACTATTGAGAGTACTCTTTTGCAACCAACCTAGCTTCGTATCGCTCAATAGATCCATCATAATTAGTCTTGAGCATATACACCCAACGACAACTAACAATACTCTTACCATGAGGTAGAGGAACCAAATCCCATGTACTTGTCTTATGCAAAACAGAAAGTTCCTCATCCATAACTTGCTGCCAAAGAGGATCAAAAATTGCTTCTTTATAGGAAGAGGGCTTAGAGAGACAATGAATAGAAGCTAAAAAGGAAGTAAAAGATAAAGAATTACAAGAATAAACAAAATCTAGTAACTTTATGGACTTACGAATGCGTATGGATTGATGTAGAGGTGGATCTACAATCTCAGACGGAGCTTGAGGGACCATAGGAGAAGAGGGAGCTTCAGGTGTGCTGGAGAGTAAAGTGTCAGTACCTGCAAAATGGTCAGTACTAGGAACCTGAGATGACAAACTATCATAATCCTCAGAAAAAGGATCTATACGAATAAAATCAAATCTAGTCAAGCTATGAGTAGTGGATGGAATAAAAAAGAAAGGTATATGCTCGAGAAAAACAACATGACGAGATACATAAAGTTTTTGAGTTATTGGATCAAAACAACGATGCCCCTTTTACCTTTACCATAACCAAGAAAGACACAAAGAGAAGATCGAGAGGACAACTTGATGCGTTCAACATGAGGACGAAGAACGAAACAAGTACAACCAAAAACTCTAAAGTAAGAATAATCAGGGGCATACCCATACAATTTTTCGAAAGGAGAAAACCTGAAATATGAGAAGATGGATTTGTATTAATCAAACTTACAGCAGTA
This sequence comes from Vernicia montana, assembly GCA_949750685.1. NCBI lineage: Eukaryota > Viridiplantae > Streptophyta > Magnoliopsida > Malpighiales > Euphorbiaceae > Vernicia > Vernicia montana. The sequence goes on from CATKHJ010199872.1 coordinate 11,374, forward strand.
AGAACAGCTTCACCCTAAAACTCACTAGGAACAGAAGCAGACAACAAGAGAGAACGAGCAGTTTCAACAATGTGCCTATGTTTTCTTTCAGCTACACCATTTTGCTCAGGAGTATCTGTACATAAAGTTTGGTGAATAGTTCCATCTAAGGCAAGCAATTCACAAAATTTATTCGAAGTATATTCCCCACCCAAATCACACCTAAAACATTTAATAACAGCAGAATGTTGAGTTTTAACAAGAGCTCGAAAGGCTGTGTATATCTCAAAGAATTTAGAACGATTTTTCATTTAATAAACCCAACAATAACGAGTATGAACATCAATAAAGGTAACATAATATCGAGACCCTCCTTTTGTGGCAATAGGAGAAGGTCCCCATACATGAGAATGAATCAAATCAAATGGAGAAGAAGAAACAGAAATACTTCGATTAAAAGGTAAAGCTGAAAATTTTGCCAGTTTACATCCACTACAATAAGAAATATCACAAGTTTGCAAATTTCCAAATGCCCCTGTGGACGCTAAAAATCTCAAACGAGAAGACGAAACATGACCTAGACGAGAATGCCATAAATAAAAACTAGAAGAAGAAGGAATCAAATGAAAAGAAGACAAATCAACACTAGTAGCAGCAGTAACTGGCACTT
>CATKHJ010200043.1:0-15039 GCA_949750685.1 Vernicia montana
TATTGAGTATTTAATTATATTATTATTATTTAAATATTAATTAATAATATATAAAACTTAACATAAATATGTATAATATTTTTGTCAAAATATATAAATTATGAAGTTTTAACATTAATAAAATTATAAAAAAATAAATGGAAATCCCCGTCCCCGTCCCGAACCCAATTATCCCGCCCCACCTTTGCCCCGACTGTTCATGGGGCAGGGACGGGAATCTCAAAATCCGCTCCGCCCCATTGTCATTCCTAACTATATTTGTTTTTCTACTAATTTTAATAACATGCCAGCTATGCAACAATCTTAGAGATAAATTAACATTACTAAGAGTAGCTTGTATCTTCCATGGACAAGAGCTGCAGTGTTCTCCTTGCATAATAGTATGGGCAAGGATTTGGGAATCAATCATGAATCTAGCTTTAGGAATATACGAAGAAGCAGCCATATTGACAACAATTTCACAAACTAGAGTTGTTGCCCAATGTGCACCAAGAAGGGGAGTTGAATTGGTGGGTAATTAAAAATTCAAAGTGAAGAGGTTAGGGGAAGAAGATAGAACACAAAGATTTATAGTGGTTCGGATTATAACCAATTCTACATTCACTCCTCAATTGGGTATTTTCACTATCAATGGAGTTTTACCAAATTCACTCCTAACTTAGTGTTTAGGCTCACACCAAATCTTGCAAGTGTTTTCCCAAAACTCACACTCAAACCTTACAAGTGTTTTAACAAGGCTAACACTCAAACCTCATAAGTGTTTTAATAAGGCTTACACTCAAACCTAACAAGAGTTTTACTAAGGCTCACTCCCCAACCTAACAAGTGTTTTGTGGCTAACACCTAACCCTTGAGCAATAAAAGTTCTTACAACAAATACAAAGTGTGTTAAATGAAGTTTAAGGCTTAAGAAATCAAATTACAAAAGTTTGGCTTAGAGAAGTTGTTGGTTATTATTGAAGGCTTTTGGAAAGAGTATTTATAGTCTCTTAACACCAAAGGACCATTACAAATGGGGCATGGCCAAATCTCTCCCTAACAGCTAGAAAATCTGCATTAAATGCACTTTCAGAGTTGAATCGCGGTTGCGAAGCCTTAATCGCGGTCGAGATTTCCATTTAGCAGTCGCTACTTCTAAATTGCAGGCACGATCTTCATATGTTTCAATGGCTAATGACATGTGGCAGACTTTCATTGCTTGTTCAATATGACCGTTGGAACAGCTATCTGCTTTATGAATCTCGCGATCGCGCTTTCTTCATTTCGATCACGATATTCCTTTAGCATTCAGAGTGGCAGTCGAGACTGTGACCGCGAACTCTATTGGATCTCAACCAATTTCAACTTGAATTAAGTAGTGGTCGCGACTGAGCATGTTACGGTCACGATTGGCCTGTTAGGTCCAACAAAACACTTAGAGAATTCTTTAGGTTTTTTATTTTCAAACTTTCCTAAGGTATTTTATCTGTCATAATACACTTAGATAAGCCATTAGTGCCATTCAATTTGATTATCAAGATCAAAATCGAGATTGACTAAATTGAATACCCAATTTAGGTCAACAAGAGCTTCAGTTTGGAGGGCAGAATAACATCTCTTTCTACCTTGAAATCCTTCCAACACCTTGCCTGTAAAATCTTGACATACAATCCCAATTCATGCACAATGCTTATCCTTAACAAAAGAAGCATCAAAATAAAAACAATAGACACCTTCTGTGGGTGGTGACCAAACTGAATGAGGTGGTACTACAGGGGGGTGGAGGAGAGAGAGTATCCCTGGATCTGCTCTAAACTCCCTTGTAGTAATATGTGCTTCTCTGATAGTTTTTGTGGGGTTTGGAGGGACATGTTTAAACACACACTCATTCCTTGCTTTCTAAATATGCTAGGCAGTAAAGACCACTTCTTGAAAAGCCTTTAAATGCCCTTGGCTCTTTAGAAGGATATATAATTGAGACCACCAATTTGTAATAGAGCCAAAACTAATAGAATTAGGGTAATATCCAAAGCTGCTAGCAAACCATGTAATCTTGGCATGTTCACACAAGAAAAGAATATGCTCAATTGTTTCAATGTTCTCAAAGCTCTCCATATAAAAGTTGAGTTTTGGAGGAACATTAACATTCCAAACTAATGGCCATAGAGAAGAAGGAAGAATAAAAAAAGCATCTGCTACATTAATATTAGGACATTTTTGTAAATTACTAATAAGATGATAGGCATATTTAACAGAGAAATTACCATTCTTCTTAAGGTGACAAGTTCCTAAAGTTGGCCTAATTAGAATCATCTCAATAACTTTCATATCTTATGTTGTGAACAATTACTTTAGCTTTCTCTCCTTTCTTGATCTGTATCTTGGTGGATCCAGTCTACTACTAGTAAATCTTGACACTCTTCTGATCTTTGAGATTGGATTTTAAAAGATGGAAGAGATGGAACCTAAGGATCTTGCCAAATCATAACTTCTTTCCCATTGCAGGCTATTCCATGCTTAAGATGCACAACCAATTTCCCTGCTCACATGAAATCTCCATTTGGAAAGTACTTACCCTTCATAATCCTAACCCACAGCTTAGATGGATTTGATACCAACCTCTAACACTGCTTTGTTAGAAGGGCATAATTAAATAATTGAATGTCTCTAAAGCCCATGCCTCTTAATTGCTTAGACTTGGTCAAGTTCTCCCATTTTTTCCAAATAAGAGTTCTCTCTGTTGTTTTTTGTCCCCACCAGAAGCAAGCCATGATTCCCTTAAGTTATTGATAAAAGGATTTGGGAAACTTAAAGATAGACATTGTATATGATGGAATAGCTGTTAGCACAACTTTGATTAAGATTTCTCACCCTGCCTGTGAAAAAAGCTTGTGCTTCCATAATTGAGCCTTATGAATAAAACGATCTTTAAGGATAGCTAAAGCTTCTTTTTTGGATCGACCCCAGATGGATAGAAGTCTAAGATACTTGTCATTGGGATTCATCTCCTGCATCTGCAAAAAACTCAATATTTTTGCCATTTCTGGTATTTTAATAGGAGAGCCGAAAAACACACTTGATTTGTTTTTGTTAATTGATTGGCCAGAAGCACTAAAATATATTTGAATGAGTTCCATGATAACAAAAGCTTCTTGGATTGTGTGAGGCCTCACTTGAATGCCCCTCCCCTTGCTCGGAGAAAATGGATTGTCTTAGGAAAAGGCGAGAGCGACTTTCAAGGGAGGTTAAGGAACGGGTTTCGGTGCTCACGATTGGAAGCGGCTATCGCCTCGGAAAATTGATTTGATTTTTTAAAAGGATTCGGGAGTCGCCACCCTAATTTATTTTAAATGAAAAAATTAAGGAAAAACCCATTTTTTACTCCAATTCATTAATCTTAAATTAATTTACCCAATGATAAAATCACTAGTCCTCGAACCAATTTTGGGCTCGGGGATTAGGTTTTTGGTTTAAATAATCTCGATTTGGCATTTAAATTTAATTTGACTTTTGAAAAATAATTTCATGGATGACGGATATTGATGACAATTTATAATACATGAGCATGGCATAATCATGAGACAGATGGAAAAAATAAAAAGCAGATATTTAAACATCTACAAGTAAATGAGAGTATTTCTTCTAACCCTTATGGGTATTAGAAAAATCACAAAATCGCTCATTTACTCCCAAAAATAATTAACTAATTGCATTAATTAAAAATTTACATGGAAAGCATGAATTTATATTTTTACATGGAAAATAAATGGGGGAGGGGATTGATTGGGATTTGGGTTTGAGGTTTGGGGGGGTGAGTTTTGGGGAAAAGCTCAGTGAATAAATAATATACAATATATATGCGAAAAAATGTAATCATGAAATGGTATTTTTAAAAAAAAAAAACTTGCATGTCAAATAGTTTTTAATAATATTGAATGTCAATAGCATTTTGAAACTTGAAAATAAATTAACATTTTTAAACTTGATAACATAATGACATGATAACTTGTAAATCAAATAACGTTTAATAAACTTGTTTATCAAACAACATTACTAAGCTTGCATTTCAAATAACATTTTTACAATCAGCCATTATTCACAAATGAAACATAAATCAACTTGTAACATGAGAACTTGTAAACTTGATAACTTGAACTTGTACTTGTATCATGAAATGCAAGACTGATCAGGTTCTTGTGCCTTAGGGCACTCAGCCCCCCTAAATGGAATCTTGACAAATTTAGCCCTATCAAGTGAGCTACTATGTGCATATAGCCTGATGGAACTCCCATCAGTCGGAGGATTTATGTTCATTGCTCACATTCTCATTTCATGAAAATAAATAAATAAATAGGAAGAAATACTTTCCTTCTTGCAAACATATGAACATGATAAGTTGATAACTCATTCAATTTGTAAATAATAAAATAAATTAACTTGTAAATTCATGTAAATCATGAAACTTGAATATTTTGAACTTAGAAATCATATATCATAAAAGTTGAATATTTTGAATATGAATATTATGAAATCATGGAATTTGAGAACTTTAGACATGAAAATTGTGGAAACATGAAACTTGATTATCTTGGACATGAAAATCATGAAATCATGGAATTTGAATATCTTGAACTTGTAAATCTTGAAAACATGGAACATGAACATCTTGAACTTGAAAATCATGAAAACATGAAATTTGAATATATTGAACATTAAAGTCAAGAAACTTGAAATATCAAATTTGTAAAGTCTTAACATATGAAATTTATAAAATTTTAAGTAATAACATGGAAATAATGTAATCATGAACTTTAAAAATTTATTCTTAAAGTTCATGGAGCTTGAAATTTTTTACTTGAAATTCATAAAACATATAAAGCTTATAGATTTATAAATAATAACATGGAAATCATGAAAATATAAAACTTAAAATTTTATTCTTGAAATTCTTGAAACTTGAAAACTTATTCTTGAAATTCATGGAACATATGATTGTGAAAGTATGGAAATTAAAATCTCAATTTCATGAAATCTTGTAATAAAATATAACATGAAAAATAAATTTATAATGATGGTATAATGCATATTATCAACTCACCTCTAATCTAAAGCTTTCATACACAATATCCTTTCTTCACCTCATGTAACAAGGTTGATCCTCTACATTATGCTCCTCCTCACTTTCTTGGTCACTTATAATAGCTATAGTCCATCATACATACAATAAGAATTCATTCAATCACTAATTGTAAACTAAAACTTCTTAATTTCATGCATACATTCTTGTATTCTATCTTGACCTAATAAGACTGTTTCTACCATAACTCATGTTATACTAATCTAAATGACTTGGTTATTTTTTTATATTAAAAATACATAAAAGGGTATAACATATCTAAAATTCAGATCAAAATTATCTCTACAAAATTCTCAAAAAAAATTCAAATTCTGCTCTGCTCTTATTGCAGGGGCAGACTGACCATTCCTTATATTTCTGCTTGTACTTTACAACGTACACATCCAATGTAAAATTATTTTAACTGAGTATTAGAAAACACATAAATTAACATTTCTTATGTTTTGTGTTTCCTATAATTCAGTCTCTAAAGTCCTCAAATCAGAGGATAAATCAGGGACTGCTATCCTGCTTGACAGCCAGAGCAGTCTACACTAAGCCAATTATTTACCATAACAAATGTTATCATTTTACCATGAAATTTTTAAGAGAACTAAATGACATATATATGGATCTTTATAACAAATTTGGTGAAAAAAAAAAGATCATTTGCCTACTTAATTAAATCAATTACAGTAGCTATATATAATTCTATCTTACACAGGACATAATCTGGCAGTCTGTGGTTCCATATTCATTTTCCCTATCAAATAAACTCGAAATTACCTGAAATTTGTCTGAAAAATAGACAAGATATAGACCTACAACTTTTATGTTTTAAACTTTTCCTAATTCATCCTTGAAGACTAAGAATTAATAAACACAAGTTTCTGTTATATTCCAAAACCATAACAAAGGAACCCATGTATAACTTGTAATTAACTAATAAAAGTGTAATTAAACCTTACCTCTTTAGTTGAATCAATATTATTGAGATTGAGTGGCTGGCCAAACTCTCAAATGGAGTAGTAAACTCTTTTTAGTTGAGAGAAAATGATGAAGAAGAAAGAAAGTTCAAGAACTTTGAATGGAAGATGAAGATAAGCATTAGATTTTGTCTTTTTATTTTAGTAGGAAACTTCCAGCTTCTTTCCTTTTCCTTTTTCTTTTCAATTTTCAATTTTTCATTTATTTTCTTGCTTTCTTTTGCTTCCTTGACCAACTTTCCCATGAATTTTTTTTTTATTTTTTTTACTTGGTCAAATAACTATTTTACCCTTCCTCCAAATTTACCTTTTTACGCTTCTTAATTTCCCTTTCATTCTTAAGCATACCTTAACTTTCAATTAAGCATGCTAATCCTTTACTTAATCCACCTTTAATTATTTCTATATCATGAAAATCTATATCCTATCATATTTACTCTTTAAATTCATAACTCAATTCAATACTAACCATGCTCTACCTTTCTTGATATTTTCCATTCACAAGTTTTCATTAAATTTAACATAATTTTAAAGTTTTAATCCTCTAAGGTTTTTGTTTCCTTCTTTGCTCACCATAAATCCTTCTTCATGCCAATGAATTTAATTCTCATGTCAACTATAAGGATCTAACATACTTATCTGTCACTAACTTGAGTACTTGTCTTAATATCTATCTTACATCAATCTTATAATCTTGACTTGTACAACTTACATGAGTTTGGGGTATTACCCCCATCAGTCTGTGGATGAAAAGCAGTATTGAAGTCTAACTGAGTAGCCAGTGCTTTTTGTAACTTATGCCAAAATCTAGATATGAATTAAATACCTCTATCCGATATGATGAATACTGGTACACTATGAAAACTCACAATCTTATTCAAATACAACTGTGCAAATTGGGCTACTGTGTAGGTTGTCTTAACTTCTTGGAAATGAGCTGAATTGGTCAATCTACCAATGATTACCCATATAGAGTCATAACTCTAAAAGTATTTGGCAATCCTACCACAAAGTCCATCGTAATGCGCTCCCATTTTCACTTGGGTAGCTTGATCTCTTAATAGGTCGGATGGTTTTTGGTGTTCAAACTCGACTTATTGACATGTCAAGTAGAAAGACACAAATTTAGCCATATCCTTCTTTATATTAGACCACCAATAGCAACTATTTAAGTGATGATTCATCTTGGTTGCACCTGGATGAACACTTTATAGTGCTTGATGGATCTTTTTCATGATCTTTTCTCTAAGACCATTCACATCTGGCACACATAACCTCTTTCCATACATCAACACGTCATCTCTCAACTCAAAATCTGTTGTTTGACATGTTTGCATTTCTTTATTTAACTTGACAAGTAAAGGATCTTCATCTTGTGATGCTTTAATTTCATCGATCAACTTGGTTTCAATTGAAAGTGAGCAATCAATACTTAAGATTCAGAAATCTTAAATTGCAACCATTCGTTGAACAACTCCTTCAACTCTTTTATCAATAGCCTCTTGTTAACTACAATATGAGCTAAACTCCCCATAAATTTTATACTCAAATTATCCGCTACCATATTAGCTTTACCTAAATGATAAAGGATTTGATAATCATAATCCTTGAGGAGCTCTACCCATCTTCTCTGCCTTAGGTTCAAGTCCCTCTACTATAAGATGTACTGGAAACTCTTGTAATCGGTATAGATTTCACACTTCTCATCATAGAGATAATATCTCTATATCTTGAGAGCAAAGATAACTGCTGCCATCTCTATATCATATGAAGGGTAATTCATCTCATGCTTCTTCAATTGTCTTGATGCGTATGTAATCACCTTCCCCTGTTGCATAAGAACACACTCAAGTCTTAAAGCATCACAATATATTGCAAATCCATCTGATCCTTCTGGTAATGCAAGTACTATAGCTGTTGTGAGCCAAGTCTTGAGTTTCTGAAAACTCTGTTCACACTCATCATCCCACTAGAATTTCACTTTCTTTCTAGTTAACTTGGTTAATGGCAAAGCTATCTTGGAGAAATCCTTGACAAATCTCCTATAATAGCCTGCCAAGACAAGAAAACTATGCACTTCTGTCATATTTGTGGGTCTAAGCCAGCTCACCACTGCCTCAATCTTCTTAGGATCTACTTCAATGCCATCTTTACTAACCACATGTCCTAAGAAGCACACATGATCAAGCCAAAAATCATACTTTGATAGTTTGGCATGCAACTTATGCTCTCTCAAGGTCTGCAATACAACTCTCATGTGTTCTTCATGCTCTTCCTTACTCTTGGAGTAGATAAGGATGTCATCAATGAAAACAATGACAAACTTATCTAAATATGGCTTGAACACTTGATTCATTAAGTCTATAATGTTGTCAGGGGCATTGGTCAAACCAAATGGTAACACTATGAACTCATAATGGCAATACCTCATTCTAAAGGCAATTTTGCAAATGTCCTCATTCTTGATTCTAAGTTGATGATAGCCTGATTAAAGATTAATTTTGGAGAAGTGACTTACTCTTTGTAATTGATCAAACAAATTGTCTATCCTTGGAAAATGATATCTATTCTTGATAGTCACTTTGTTGAACTGCCTATAGTCGAAGCGAAGCCTAAACAATCCATCTTTCTTCTTCATAAAGAGGACTGGAGCACTCCAAAGTGAATTGCTCGGTCTTATAAACCCCTTATCCAATAAATCTTGCAACTGCACTTTCAATTCCTTTAACTCTATAAGTGTCATTCTATAAGGACGAATGGAGATTGGTTGCGTACTAGGAAGAAGCTCGATATTGAACTCAATCTCCCTTTCTAGTGGCAATTCTGGCAACTCTTCTGGAAATACATCTGGAAACTCACTAACTATTGGAATTTGTTACACCTTATTAGGAGTCTCCCTTGTATTAACCACATATGCCAAATATCCTTGACATCCCTTCCTAAGAAGTCTTCTCGCCCTAATAGCCGATATTCATTACTTCTATCCCCTTGGAACATAAACTCATGCTGATCTTGTGGCTTGAACTCTATCTTTTTTTCAAGACAATCTATATGTGCATAGTACTTGAAAAACCAATCCATGCCAAGAATCACATCAAACTCTAGTACCTCCAACTCAATTAAGTCCACTGGAAGCTTTCTCTCATCAATTCCCACTATGCAAGAATGATACACATGTTTCACTTCTATTGTTTCCCCTAAAGGTGTGGACACTTCTAAGGGAATACTCATGATTTCTTTACCCTTCCTCAATTTCTTTGCAAAACATAGTGAAACAAATTAATGTGTAGCACCCCGAATCAAATAAAACTCTACCTGACATATCCTGTATAGGGAGAATATTTGTCACTATAGTGTTAGAAGCACGGGCCTCCTACTAATTAAGGGCAAATACTCTGCCTTTACCTCTCCCCTCAGCTACTTGACTGGTTTCAAGTGCTTGGCCTTGCCCTCTTCCTCTACCCCCTGAACTCCTAGTATCAGGTCTAGCCATTTGCACTGTAGGCTGGGAAGTAGCAGGTGCATTTTGTTGATCTCCCTAAAGTGGATAATTCTTGATAAAGTATCATGACTGTCCACATTAATAACATGTCTTTGCAACTATCCTGCATATCCCATCATGTTTCCACCCACAAGTAATACAAGTAGGACGACTATAACTCTGCTGCTTATGTCTAGGTGCAGAATTAGTGGCTTGAGCATAAGCCACTGATACTCTTATAGCCTGTCCCCTACTTTGACTACCCCCCCCTATGTTGACTCTGAACCACAGTAGAAGTAGCAAGCTCAATTGTCTTCACATGGGAACTACTCCCTCTACCTCTACTATAGTTATCAAAACTCTTAGGCTTGTTATTGTTCCTTTGATCTCTCTCTATTCTATCTTCCTTGTTTTCAGATTCTATTTGCTTTGCCTTGTCAATCGACTTAGACAAGAAAACACAATGGCACATAAGGCATTATGCAAAGGAGCAATCAAACCCCTTTGAAACCTCCTAATTTTTGCTACTTCTATAGGAACTACATCATGGGCATACTTGCTCAACCGAAGAAACTCCTTGGCATATTCAGATACCGTCATGCCATGCTGCTTTAGTCTCTCAAACTGAGCAATTTTGTTTTCCCTTAAGAATTCATCTATCATACTCTACTTGAACTGTTCCCACATAGGAGGAATCTCCTCATACAACTTGTCTTCCTTATTTTGCTGAAATCAATCTCATGCATTATCTTGCAGCAAAAGCCCCACTAGCTCGATTGCCCTCGCATCAGAATAAGAAAATTGTCACACTACCTTCTCAACCACTTCGAAAAACCCATGAGATTCTTCTCCATCCTCCCCACGAAACTCTGGAAGCTCCATTTTCAAGAAACTATACATGCTCATCACACCATCATCAATCACCTTTTTAGCTATATGCCTAGGAATAAGAGCATTTAAAGGAGCCAGTGGTGGTGGCATTCTCTCTTGTATCGGTGAAGGAGGAGGCAGTGGTGCTACATTAGCATCCCGTTGCCTTAGTGTCCTCAATTCCATTAATTCTCAACATAGTTCTTCATTCTCAAGCCTTAAATTATCATCATCACCTCTTAGTGGAACATCAACTCCTTTCGTTTGAAACTTACGTCTAGCTCTAAGTGGCTCAAGTGGTTCCTTATGAATGGAAACAACATCCAAAGCCACATCCAGTGCATTTACATTCTCAAGAGGAACTCTTCTCTGTATACCTCTTCCTCTTCCTCTCTTATGAGGCATCTATAATATAACAAACAAAGGAAGACATAACACATATAAGATAACCTAGATCTACATATAAGTGATAACTTTAATAGACATAGAGAAAATTTTCCTATGATTCATGGTGCTCACAAATCCTAAATCTCATATAGTCTCAACAAGACTTAAACCTTATGCTTTGTACCAACTTTGTCAAAACCCAACTTCGTAACTGTGACAGTCCTAGGGTATGGGTAGGCGTAAGGCCACCGAAAACTTGTAGAACTCATATAATCCTCATGGCATCATAATAATTAACACATACACATCCCAAGATCAGAACTTGAATATATACATATATACTCATCCGTCTCATCATATCATAAACTCATAGTCAAGTCCACACATAAGTTTACTCATAAGTCTCATACATCTCATAATATTCTAGTAACAATATTAAGTTATACATATATACCATTCATGTAATTTTCATATAGGCCAAAAGAATATTCCCTCTCAACACTCATGGAGCACTAAAGTATACTTTAAGTACATATATAATAATAAGGAGAAATTACATTTATCAACTTGGTTCTCTAGGAAGAAGGATGCCTGAAGAACCGATTTGATGAACTTCTAATTTTCTGAAAAATATAATCACTAATGAGATAAAACAGTGAGTAAAAAATATATTATCATACTTGTGAGGCTAGGTGATTTAAGGCTAGCTCACAAGGATGGTGGGACTCATAACTCGCCAAATGACTTACAATATATCAAATGGTGTTCATATAACTCATGGATGTTAATAACTCATATTATACAAGAATAGATATGTATAAAACTCATAAAAGGAAATATCGGTCATGAATAAATGGAAATAGAAATCATTTTTGTAAAATGTTTGAGAGTAAAGGCACTTTATTAGCATACTCACCTCGTAAAATAAGAGTAGAGACTGGATTAACATACTCTTTCTCATAATAAGAATAGAGGTTTTATAACATACTCTTTCTCTAATACATGAAACTGATCGGGTTTCACTTTTAGGACAATTTACCCTTCCTAGTTAGGTGTAGGATATTATACCCTATCCATTGAGTTACAATGTGCACAATGTTCAATGATTAACCCACATCAATTGGCGATTTCCATTCCATTAAAGGTTATCAATATATAGATAAAAGAATTTAAGGTTCTTATACTCATAGGCATATAACCATTATATGGTTCTCATAAGCAAATAACTCATATGGTTCACATGGTTCTCATAAATAATAAGAATTAGCAAATGACTAATTAAGAAATTATAAAGTTTCATTAAGCAATTATGGTTCAATAAACTATTCTCATACTCTTTCTCAAGGTGGCTCATATAAGAAGATAGGCTTTATACCTTAGGAATTCAAATACAGGAATAGTAGTATATTTTCTATTCACCTTAGCCAAAAATAATTCTCTACTATCTCTTAGAAACTCCTCTATCACATCAAGCAATAGGGATCATCACAACCATCACCTTCCTCATTATTTCTTCTATAATGAGCTATATACACATAAACACATATAATGGAAAATATATCAATTAATGCCCTTAAATTACTATACACTTATCCCACAATGCCATGATATACTAATCTCATCTCAACTTAAACTTATATAAAGGGAATTGAAGAAAATGGAACAAAACCCTAACTTACCTCTTGAATGAATGCTTTCAAAAGATGAAGAACAATGGACTCTTAAAGTCCTTAATCCTTTTAATAATGTAGATGAAGTAATTAATGAAACTCTTTAGCATTTAATGTGGGTGGGTTAGTGATTCTCTAGAGAGAATTTAGTTAGAACTCATAAAATGAAATAATGAAATGAATTAGGTCTTAAATTCTCTTTAAGTACCTGATTTCTCTTTTTTGCCCCCGACAAAAAGTCACACCTGTGACTCTTCACAGTTCACACTACAGTTCACGTTTTCTTCACCGTCGCGACTTTGAAATTCATCACCGTGACTTTGATCCAGCAGTTGAATTTGGGGAATTCTCAAGTCTTCAATCCAAATCTCAACACATAGCTCACATATAAACTTAGCATGTAACTCACAACTCATAAATACTCATGAATACAACTCATAACTCATACGTATACACATAATGCAACATATAACACATAAACATTATTAAAAAAATGTAATAGGAACTTGGGGTATTACATGCACACATATAAAAAAATTAGCATAATAAAAAATGAGTTAAATAGTTATTTAGAAATTTGTTTGTTATATATTAAGTAATTCTCTAAAAAATTAAGTTTATATAAAGTCATCTCATTAATTTTTTTATGCCATTATATTTATGCAGATCCAATTAAAAATTTATACATACCATATATAATATCCTTTTTATTAATTTTCAACTGACTAATATATAATTAATTTTCATAAAAAAGCTGACTAATATATAATAAATTTGATTCATATATTTTCTTTATTAATATTCAAAATTATCAAAAAATAATATTTAAATTTAATAAAAATATTAATAATAGTAATAATAGTGGTGGTGGTGGTTTACCTATATTAAAATATTTTAATAAAATATAATTAAAATTCACACAAAACTCAAGCTAGCAACTAGTTCATATTAAAATTAACACTTGAAATTTTAATGTTATCCATAAATTCTATTTAATTAATAACTTAATAATAAATTCGAAATATTATTTTTTTAAATTTAAATATCCACTTCCATTTTCATTTCATTACTAAATTCAACCAAACAAATTTATATATATATATATATATATATATATATATATATATATATATATATATATATATATATATATGATAAGTTAATCTCTGCTTAAATTGGAAGCCATTACACATATTAGCATAATAAAAAATGAGTTAAATAGTTATTTAGAAAATTTTTTGTTATATATTAAGTAATTCTCTAAAAAATTAAGTTTGTATAAAGTCATCTCATTAATTTTTTTATGCCATTATATTTATGCAGATCCCAATTAAAAATTTATACATACCATATATAATATCCTTTTTATTAATTTTCATTAAAAAAGCTGACTAATATATAATTAATTTTCATAAAAAAGTTGACTAATATATAATAAATTTGATTCATATATTTTCCTTATTAATATTCAAAATTATCAAAAAATAATATTTAAATTTAATAATAATATTAATAATAGTAATAATAGTGGTGGTGATGGTTTATCTATATTAAAATATAATTAAAATTCACGCAAAACTCAAGCCAACAACTAGTTCATATTAAAATTAACACTTGACATTTTAATCTTATCCATAAATTCTGTTTAATTAATAACTTAATAATAAATTCAAAATATGATTTTTTAAATTTAAATATCCACTTCCACTTCCATTTTCATTTCATTTTTAAATTCAACCAAACAAAATATTATATATATGATAAGTTAATCTCTGCTTAAATTGGAAGCCATTACACATATTAGCATAATAAAAATGGGTTAAATAGTTATTTAGAAATTTTTTTTGTTATTTATTAAGTAATTCTCTAAAAAATTAAGTTTATATAAAATCATCTCATTAATTTTTTTATTCCATTATATTTATGCAGATCCCAATTAAAAATTTATACATACCATATATAATATCCTTTTTATTAATTTTCATAAAAAAGCTGACTAATATATAATTAATTTTCATAAAAAAACTGACTAATATATAATAAATTTGATTCATATATTTTCTTTATTAATATTCAAAATTATCAAAAAATAATATTTAAATTTAATAATAATATTAATAATAGTAATAATAGTGGTGGTTGTAGCCCAAGATGGATCAAGAAGGGGGGTTGCATTGGTAGGCAATTAAAAAATTTAATTGAGAAAGAGTAAGAAGAATAGAAAGGCACAAAGATTTATAATGGTTCGGATTATAACCAATCCTACATCCACTCCCCAATCAACAATTGGGTATTTCACTATCTATGGAGTTTTAACAAGTTCACTCCCAACTTAGTATTTAAACTCACACCAAACTTTTTATAAGTGTTTTCAAGGCTCACACTATAAACCTCTCAAGTATTTTCACTAAGGCTAACACTCAAACCCAACAAGAGTTTTACAAAGGATCACTCCCCAACCTAATAAGTGTTTAATGGCTCACACTAAACCCTTTTGAGCAATGAATGCTCTTACAACAAACACACAAGGTGTTTAAAGAAAATTGAAAG
>CATKHJ010200180.1:0-11367 GCA_949750685.1 Vernicia montana
AAATTCGCCAAAATTAGAAATGCCATATGGTACAAACATTTTTTTTACATAGAAAATTTTCTTAAAGCAAAAGAGATGAAGATTTGAATCCATAATCTCCTTCACTAGGATCTAACAACCCATAACTTTATTACGAGAAAGCTTAGGCTTCTCCCCTACAGTTCCATCATTTCCAGCAAGTGCTCGATATTTATCCTTCCTAGTAAAACCTGTACATTCATAAGACAAACTTGAAGCAATCATTCTTTGTATATAATTAGCAACATCATGGCTAGGTTTTCCTGCTCTGCAAGTTAACTCATATGGCAACTTATTCAAGAACGTTACTTCATAAGCAGGACTAGGGTTCATGAAAAAATAAAATGGGTCCATTCCTTTCCATCCTCTAGCAGTTGTTCCATGAAACATACTCATTTTATTAGCCATGGCAACCGGCACAAGCTCATCTGTCAACTCTGCGAATAAAGCTGAAAACCTAAGCAAAAATGGTTCTCTACAAGTAGTTCCTTCAGGGCAAATAACTAAATCACCTTCTTCTAATAGTTTCTTAATCATATTAGCATCAGTCACACGATCTCTACTTAATCGAACAGTCTTGATTGGGGAGATGAATTCGGAAAGTCGTGAAAGAGAGTAGGTGACGGCGGGGATCGGGCGGCCTAAGGCGGTGGAGAGGAAGATAGGGTCTAGTAGAGTTCTATGGGAACATATGAAGAGAACTCCAGATTGTCCTGTGGATTTTTTGGCTGGTGGTGGTGGGTTCCCTTTGATGTAGACACGAACGCCAAGACCCCAAAAGGCGTAGTAGACTAATGGCATTGGGAGGAGAGCTCCGGCGGCAATTCGAAGGCAGGCGAGAATGAAGCCTACCGGAATCCAGAGGATGATGAGAAGTGCAATGAATGGTGTTGGTTTTTGGACTAGCCGGCCGTCGTGGAAGACTATGGGTTTTGGTAATTTGTCACGGCTTAATGGCTCTGCTTGAGAATTGGGTGGAACGATGTAGCTCTCCTGTATTGAGAAGAGAAAAAATTATGAAAAATTATATTATGGGAATTGGATATATTGAGAGAAAAATATTTTAAAAATAAAAAAGCATATATATATATATATATATTCTTTTTTATTCATATGGAACTCACTTTTTATATTTGTTTTGAATTAAAGATTTAAATTTTGATTCTCATAAAATTAAAGGCTTATTAATGTAAATCTTTAAAATTGATGAGTGTGTTTTCTTCGAACAAAAGTTGAGTCGGAATCAAAATATTTATAATGTACCTAATTAAATACTTATCCCGAAAAAATATTTTGAATTATTATATACTGATATTAATTAATTAATTAATTAATTATCATTTAAAATTTTGGATATTTTTATAATTTTTTTTTTAAAACTTTGACTGATACTTAAATTTAATATCTTACTGGAAACTTTAGTACTACTGAATTAAAGGTTGATTTATTTGTAATTTTCTTTTCTTTTTATTTTATGGCAATTGAATCCCAATTTGAAAAGTTGGGTGCAATTTTATCAAAATTAATAATAATAATAAGGTTAAAATAACAAACCTTGCACAACTTCATGAATGGATAATCAGTTTTCCGATCACCTAGCCCAATATCCGGCATCGGAGAATTCTGAAATGCTTTCGTTAATGCATTAGCCTTGTTTTGGCCTACAAGAATCCCAGGACTTTTAACCAAACCAGTAGCTCTCCCTTTATAAACACCAACCTCAGTTCCAATAACCATATCAGCATCAAGAAAATCCTTCAAAAATGCCTCTACCATGATCCTAGGGTTTGCCGTAAGAACATACCTCTTCCCACAAGAAGAGAACACACGCCAAGTCTCTTGGTGCAAGTCACTTGAGTAAAATTTAGGCAAAACGGCTCGTGCTACAGACTCTATATCAACCACTCTCATGCCTGCAAATGTTGCAAAGATGAGTACTCGAATACCGGCTGATTCGGAGATGAAGTAATACAGAATTCCGGCAATAGGAGAGGCTAAGAGTAAGAAAAGAAGCCTTAGAACTCCACCAGCTTCAAAGGCAACAAGTGCAAAATAAGGAAATGAACTTCGACCGCAAAGAAGGGTTCCGTCCATATCGGTCACTACGGTGTCGTTTTCTCGACCTGTGGATGTGCATTTGTTGATGGAAGGGAAGGCAGAAGGAGGAGGAGGAGGAGGAGAGGTTTCATTATTAGGGTTTGCCATTGGTTTTTTAAGTTGTTAATTGAACTAATTATGGTGGGTTTAGTGATTGCTAATTAAGCTTAATTAGTTATATATAAGTGAGGTTGTTAAAGAAAGACAAAATTAATTAATGTTTTTGAATTTAATTATGATTATATCAATGCATGTTAAAGTCGAGGTTAAGAGGTCTTTGAAATTACCGATATAATATATGACAATTAGTTAAAAAAGATTGGGCTGTAATCACAATCAAAGGTATATAAAATATGATTTAATGCATTAAATTTATGATATAATTATATTTCTTTTATATATGCAAGGCAATATTATTGACATTTTCTTACAAAAATTCTACATATAGGTCGATATCATATGTACAACTTTAATTCAATAGTTAATAAAAAAAATATATTGTATAAGATTATTTCTATGCAAAAAGTTTAATTTCTTAAGTGACTTATGCTTCTTAGTATGATATAGTATAATATGGATTATGGAAGTGCATATAAAGTAAAAAAAATAATATATTATAGACTACTTGACACGAAGAATGAAGTAAAAATTAATTAATTAATTACATTGGACTTCCTTTTATTCACTCAGTTTCTTCATGGTTCATCTGTTCCTGGGGCAACCGAAGCCTCTAGAAAGGTTGGGGTAGATCAGGGACTATTTAGTAATTTTATCAGTTTTATAAGTCTTTGGATCAGTTATTTGGACTTGCAGTCCATTGTTCAAACTATTTTTGTAGGTAGGGCTTGCAGTCTATTGTTCAAACTCTTTTTGTAGGTAGTTTTATTTTTTCTGAGATGGACATGAATATGTATTACTCTTATATTATGTATTAATTTGGACCTAGTGCCCTATTAATGAATGACTTTTATTTGGGGGAAAAAAAGAAATTCTTCAATGCTAATAAAATGCCTACTATATATGGTAGTGAGTTTAATTAATAATAGTGAGAATGGAACAAAATTACATATAAGTAATATAATAATATTCAGTTAAATTTTAATATATATATATATATATATATATATATATATATATATATATATATATATATATATATATATATATAGAAAGTTAGTAAATTAACTAAAGAAAAAACTTAAAAAAAGAAAAGGTTAACTAAGCACTTTAAAAATTTCTAATAAATATTAATGAGTTGTTTTGGGACGACAATTTCATCTAATCCAATGGATACTTGTTTTGCTTCGATTCTAATGAAACATGTTTTATCTATCCCATTTAATGGTGAAGCGGATACAAGTTTTAAATATAAAATTCGTTATGGGTTTGAGTCGAACACGGGTTAAGTGTATACTCGCCCCGATTATATAAAATGACAGGGAATGTTCGTTACGTGTCTCTAATAATGCTAGTAACTTTCATGCAAGCGTGATTTTCTATTTTATGTTAAAAGTCTCAATTTTATCTTGATAGGTAACATTCGTTACACATATATGTAACGAATGTGAATTGCTTGTAATGAACGTAATTCTTTTGCAATGAGCGTTTCGTAACGAGAGTTCACAATGTGTAACGGACATAACTTTATATTCTGTTTGAAATTATTAAAATTCAATTTATTATAATGTTCGTTCAGAATTTATAACCTGCATTATTCCTGCATATTAGCAAATACTTTGTGGGTAAAATGAGTACCCACTCCACTTCGGGTACAGGGCGGAGCAAGTACAAAATATACTTGGCAAAGCGATAGCAGATAATGAAAAACTCGCCCCATATTCACCCACTACCATTTTTATTTATTTATTTATTTTAAATAGTAAAATCATTGTATGAAATCGCGAAATCCAACTCCTAGGCAAATTTACTAAAATAAAAAATGTAACACATAACAACTTCATAGCAATGCCACTTTTTTATAACTAATTTTGTAATACATAAGAGATAAGATTTAACTTTAATATATGGAGTAGTTTTAGTTGAATTTTTCTTTAAAATAAAATAAGTTTAATAATATTGAGTTGTCTCAAAAATTATAAAATTTTAATATAATTAAAATTAATAATAAATTTTTAGTGCATCCTAAATACCAATTGCAGATTAAAAATAAATTATAGAATGGTAGTGTGACCTTGGAGTTACTTGCCTCCATAGTTAGAGGTAGTCCCACAAACTATGATAATGAAATTATCATGCTATAATTAATTAACTAATTAATTTATTATTTTTTTACTTAAGCTAAGCATCTTTGATAATCACGCCAGACTTGTCATGTTTGATGCTCCCACACACCCTACACTTTTTCTTGCCTAATTGGTCTTCTTTTAGGCCCACTGATGACCCTCTGTCCAATCTTTGTGGGCCACATATTGGGCGGATTGCACAATAGTAAATAGTTACATATCCAACAGAAATTTGGATCAGTTGAAAGTTAGGTGGTCCTCGATAATACTTTTCATAACTTAAAATTAAACTAAAAATTTTTAATATTTAATTATTTTAAATTATTTAATAATATTAATATTAAAAATTTCAATTAAATTAAAAAATTTTAATTTAAAATTTATACTGAATATAATAAATTATTAATTTTTAAATATTTTTATAATTTAAAAACTATATCATTTATTTTATTTAGTATTTAATTTTTAATTTTATTAAACAACACCTTAACCTATAAAATTAAAATTTTTAACTACGTAAAGTATTGATAAATATAATGATTAAAATAAATATTTTAAAATTTAGAATTGCAATTTAAAATTATAAATAATTTATTTATTAATATTCAATTGTTCAATTACTAATTTAATTATTAATTTCTATTAAATTATCATATGAAATCTTAATTAAATTAAAATTTTATTAACTAAAATGGATTAGAGTTATAAAAAAGATGAGCTCAATTAAAAAGTGTGAAAATATAATTATTTTTATCAGTGTATTTATATACGCTTGGAGTTGAAGTTTAGGCAATATAGTACCAAAAAAAAAAAAAAAAAGTTAAGAATATACTTGCTTTGTAAGAGTGGAACATAAACTTGAAGGAGTCCATTCCAGAGAGGATTCTAATTAATAAGACATGATAAGTGATGTACAACTCCACCAGCTACAAAGCTTAATGTCACGGGTCAGAGTTGACGTGCAGTGATACTACTCATGCGACACTCCGGTCTCCCGCAATTTTGAGGTTAAGCCTTATGAAATGTTCGATGCTAATTGGTTTCGCCCACCCATAGGCTCATCAGGGGAGCGGGAGCAGCTCCCGACCAGTTTGGTGCTTAGATAGCACGCCTTCCGTCATAGTCAAGTCCCAGATTGGCGACAAACTCCCCAAACTAAATTGGGTCGGCATGCCTAACTCAAGACAAGCGGGCATCTATGGCACGTATTCAACCTTAAAACTGCCCCGCAAACCCACATTAAGCAAACCAGCAAGCATCATGCGCAAGTCACTTGTGTCACGAACATGCGGGTCGTGACATTAAGCTCTTAGTAATTTACGTTTGCTTTGATTTTTGTTTGTGTAAAGGAATATAAAAATACAAATATGTATTTTTTGTTTAATCAATAAAATAATTTCTGTCAATATTTATTTTTCTTTTAGTCAATAATAAAAAAAAAAAATTGGAGTAACTCATCCATGAATATGTCACTATGTGTAGTTAAATTTTTTGGACTCTATTCTTATTCTTATTTTTATTATTATGATTTTATTGATCTTCTCATCTTTTTAAGGGTGTGAAAAATAAGATGTCTCATTTTTAAATCTTTTC
The DNA here is from genome assembly GCA_949750685.1 of Vernicia montana. Lineage (NCBI taxonomy): Eukaryota > Viridiplantae > Streptophyta > Magnoliopsida > Malpighiales > Euphorbiaceae > Vernicia > Vernicia montana. The sequence continues at coordinate 5,952 of CATKHJ010200180.1, forward strand.
AATCACAAAAAATTATTATTAATTTGATGAGAGATGTTGTCTAATCTATTTCGGTACATTAAATTTTCATCGTACTAAAAAATAAAATAAAAAATTCAGGAGTCAATTTAAACTTTTCAGAACTGATTGTGCATTTACCTAGTCTAATGATTAAAAAAATTGACATGCAAAAAGGAATTCATAAACTTGGCTCCAAGCATGTATTAGAACTACTTTTTCTTTTTTAATTTGATTAATTTGTCTCCCTATCTGAAGATGTTAGAATATGGAGCATGAATGCAACAAAAATGCAGCTGAAGAGAACTGACAAAAACATAGTTGTCAGTTTAATTTGTTTTTCAATGCTGGGTATCATTCTCATAATATCTTGTAATCACTATTCCATTTGAGAATGTATGGCCAAAGCCATTGGTTAGTAAATATAGAGGTTAAATGTTTGTCTCATGATTTAGGAATTCAAAATTTTAGGGACTGGATATTATTATTTTCTGTTTTTTGTTTTTTAAAAATAAAAATAAAATTTTGAAAATCAGAATTTTTTATTTTTTATTTTTAAAATGTTTCTAGATAAATATGAAAAAAATAAAAAATAATAATTTTTTAAAAAATATTTTCTAATATTTATTTTTTTAAAATTTGAAAAAAAAAATAGAAAACAGAAAATCACGTTAATACCATACGCTCCCTTAAACTTTGACCATTTCGTATTTTTAAAACAATAATAGAGTGTTTATCTTATAATTTAAGAGACTTTCAAAATATCGATAGAATACCTGATTTGTAGCCTAAGAGTTTAAGAGTTCAAACTTTAATAAATCTTTTTCTCATGCACCAAAAGAAAAGAATCAATGGCCAAAAAAGAAGACTATGATTAAAGCAAGGATGTACATTTTAAAGAAAAGCCTGTTGACTGCAAAAGAATAAAGCACCCCACTTTTTTTTTTTTTTTTCCTTCTAAAAAAAAAAGGAGCTTCATATGAAAGAGCAGAGCAACACTGGGCAGTGGGCTCTATGCAACAATTCAAGGAAGTAGGATCTCATAAACAGTTAAAAGCATATATAAGGAACAAAAGATCAGCATGACATGGACACCTCACCACCTCTATTACCAGATGCACCCACAGTTCCACACAAATGTAAAAGCTTTTCTAAGAGTTGTCCAATTTCAATCTCTTTACCAAAAGTTCCCCCCCAGATAAAGACTCTTAGAGAATAACAGGGTCAATGGAGGTTTCAGACAGTGTGTTTATGCAAAAAGGAGAGCTTGAAAAGGGCTTAAGACCCACCATTCTAGGACCACCTTCAAAAACTCCCATGCTAAAGCTCACAACAAGACAGGGATTAAATTACAAAATTACAAAATTACAACAAAAGTTGGTTCATTTTTTTCCTCCTTTTCATGTATTTGAATGGAAAAGCATGTTTCAAGTGGGATCAAAATAATCTACGTAACGACCATAATTATTAATGCAATTGCAATAATCTGACACAAAAATGGAAACAATCATGTGAAATATAATATTTCATTGAGAACATGAATACACAATGACAATGTAAACTAACCATCTCAAGAAGAAGCCCTATAGTTCTCCCGCCAACTAAAATTCGTCAGAAAAATTCAAAATCTAAATAAGGACCTGATGATGATCTATCCGAGTCTGTAGCTCCTTTGTCATTTGGAGCCAAGGATGACTTGAATGTGTGATTCAAAGATGAAATATCAACTGGTTTTGGAATTTCTGGAGGATGAGTACTGCGAATGAGTGCCCAATTAACACTTTCAAAGAAAGGATGTTGTTTGATCTCTGTTGCACCTCTTTTAAATCCTAGTCTCTTTGGTGGGTCTTTTACAAGCAAACCACGGATTAAATCCTTAGCAGCAAAACTCACAGAGGATCCCTCAGGAAATTTTAGGGGTTGACCTACCACATTGAATAATGTCTCTCGATTTCCAGTCCCTTTGAATGGTGTCCTACCAAGTAGCAACTCATACAAGAAGATACCAAATGTCCACCAATCGACCGCACTCCCATGCCCCTCCCCTCTTATTATCTCAGGAGCTAAATACTCATGGGTACCCACAAATGACATGGAGCGGGCGGTAGTTGGCTCTGCAATAAGTACAGGTAGTGAATCTGAATTTGTCAAATTTGGCCTTTCACTTTTCACTTTTGCTGTTTTCGAGTTGAAGAAACGAGGTTTAAAGCAAGATGGTTCTACGCAAACAGGTAATTTACAGGATGGATCAATACATGATGGCTGGATACAGTATGAAGAGATCTTACAAGATGGCTGAGTACTGGACTGAACAAGAGTTGGACTCACATAGCATCTCAATGACAAATCAAAGTCTGAGAGCATAATATGTCCATCCTCCCTAACCAATACATTTTCAGGCTTCAAGTCTCTATACACAACACCCATCATGTGTAAATACTCGAGTGCAAGAAGAACTTCTGAAGCATAAAACCTGGAAAAACAGAGAGAGTTATCAAAAATAATTCCTAAATTTGTCCATCAAAATATTTAACTAAAGACAGCAGGGAGAAGCAACATGAATCAATCATAGTGAATTGACATGAGTTGAGTTGATAACTGCAAAAACATGAATCAATCATAGTGAATTGACATGAATTGAGTTGATAACTGCAACACATAAAAGTCATTCGAATGACAATGATGTCAAAGAGAAACTATGTGGAACAGTGGAAGCATTAATATGATTATTAGAGATTAAGGGATTAAACCCAAGATTTATTATTTAGGTGATAGTTAAAAGGACCTCCATTTGAATGCTTGAGCAGTGGGCATTTACATGGATGTCTATCTGTTTCTTCTATAACAATGAATGCCAAGATTATAAATGAGTCCGTAAGTTGATAGGCTTATATTGTACCAAAAAGAACAGGGCCAGTCATTATGATCAAGTACAAATCAATTAATTTTTGGCGTATTATTCCTAACCTCTACTTCTCTTCTCAAACATCAGTTAAATTTAGTCAACCTCAATTCACAGCAACCAGCCAAAACAAATACAATTGCATTACATTAATTAGCACCTTTCTTTCTTTCATCTCCTCCACTAAGCACCATTACATTAATTATCAGCAAACAATAAAAACCAAATTGATAAAAATTAATGACCACAATCCCAAAAGAAAGCACACTAATCTCGTAATTAGGCACTAACCTGGCAGCCTGCTCTGTAAAATGCTTGCCTGGCTGCTTCTGGCGTAGGGTGTGAAGATCCCCACCGCTGCAAAACTCCATCAACAAGCAAAAAAATTTCTCAGTCTCAAAATGGGAATAAAGGGTTGGCAAAAATGGATGATCCAACAAACCCAAAATATCCCTTTCAGTTTGAGCTCTCAACAACTTCTTTCTCCCAGCTAACATTCCTTTATCCATCACTTTCATTGCAAACAAACAACCCATTCCTCTCAACTCAGCCAAATACACACTACCTATATCCCCACACCCAAGTTTCTTCAATAGCCTAAAATGACCCAAACCCAACCTCAAATCACCATCTTTAGCCTTAACAAACTGTATTGCATCCCATCTAATATCATTTCCCTTGTGGGGTTTTGAAGGGCAAAAGTTCCTAAAACTAGCCTCATTTGGATCCAAACTCAAACAATTCTTTTCACTCTCTTTAGCTTCACTAGCATCATTACTGGCATTGCTTATATTGCTACTGATACTATTATCAGACCCTGAAATAGTACTGCTACATAAACTGATACTAACACTGTTAGTTAAACTAAGATCTTGAAAGCTGCTAGTGACAGATTCAGTGTCGCCATTTTCAAACTTTTTAGGTTGTTCGTTCATAGTTGAAGGGAATGCAGAGAAACTGTTTGATAAAATGTGCGAGAGAAGAGCTTGGATTGGTTAAAAAAAGAAAAAAATTTGGAGGTGACAGTCAAAATTTGGAGATGTGGGGTGTGACCGAGGTGGTCAAAGAGAGCGAGAGTGAGACGCGGGCTTAACACAGTACACAGAGAAGATTAGAAACGGTATTCAAATTTGAAAAAAAAACGTGATGAGAGACCCAATAAGTGTGAATTGGAGTTTGAGTCTCTCTCTCTTTCTCTCTCTCTCTTATACTGTAACCAAGAAATGTTACAGCTTACAGACAAAAACTACGAGAGAGAGAGAGAGAGAGAGTCCCAGTTCACGAGGGAGACAGAAGCCTTTCAGATTTTTCTATACAACAAACACACATAAAACACACAGCTTTAAGATAAGCTAATACCGTTAGTTATTACTTATCAGTCTAATAATTAAATGTATTTTTAATGTAACTTTTAGTTTTCTTCATCACTTAATGAATGAAATATTAGAGTTATTTTGATTGTTTAAATCCAAATTAGAATTCAATTAAACTCTAACTCATCTCAGCTTTAATTTTAAATTTAATTAATTAAAATCGGTTATATGAATTATTTGTTTCCACTTTATGAATATACTAAATTTAGCTATATTAAATCAATAAACAGTTGAAGTCAAATTAAAAAAAAAAAAAAAAAATAGCAATATTTTAATAGGAAAAAGTGCACCGATAGTGTTTGAATTTTTAAAAAAAATCTATTTTAGTGTTTGAATCATTATTTTAGTATGATTTGAACTTAAAAAAACTCATCTTATTTAAATGTTTTTGTTCGCTTTCTGATCACCGAAAACACTCACTCAACAAAAATAGAGTCTATTTTTCAATGAGTTGATTTCCACATCAACATCCACGTGAATTTCTAGTGAGAGATTGAAGGATAATTAGGTCATTTTATCTTTAGTGATTCATTGAATTTTGATGTGAAAGTCAACTCAGTGAAAGTGAATCATATTTTTGCTGAGTCGACATTTCGGTGACCATAAAATGAGTAAAAGCACCGAAATAAAATGAATTTTTTAAGTTTAAACATTGATCCGATAAAAAAAAAAATCTAAACACTAAAATAATTTTTTTAAAAAAAATTCAGATATCAACAATGCACTTTTTCCCATTTTAATAAACAGTGAATTATTAATAAACCATATTTTGGTGATATAGTTGGAAATTTTACTACTTTTGCATTTCATACATCAATGATAAATTTTGTTTTTCATTTATTACTCATATTTTTAATAATTTAGAGAAAAAGAGGGAGAAAATGATATGGAGAAAGAAAACAAAAATTATGTCACCAGACACAACGCATTAAGAATACTATCTATAGATAGGCAATATATTTTAATATTATAATATGGTGCATCAATACATGCACCAATTACTCAGTCATTTAAGAGTATATTGCTTATAAAAACAAAAATTAGAGTTATAATAAGTTCAAATAATAAAAATATAAAGAACTAATAGATTTTTTATATGAGATATAGGACAAACTATATATTGTATTATATTCCTTCGGTTTCA
>CATKHJ010200207.1:0-13485 GCA_949750685.1 Vernicia montana
TGTGCGGTCATGTTGGTTTCTGTGTGGTCCAGATTAGCTTTTGTGCGGTTACAGAAGGCCCGTGTGCGATTTTGACACTTCAAATCTGTTTTCCCACATTGAAAAATGTAAAAAACTCTCCTAGCCTCTCTACCTATATAAACCTCCCTTTCTCAACTCATTTCTACACACCTCACTTGCCAAATCAAACCTAATTGATTACAAGCAAGCATTTTCCTAAGGCTTGGTTCGAAAGAGTTGCCTTTCCTAGTTTAAAGTTTCTATTTTGGGTGGTTGTTTGTGGTTTCTCTCAAAACAGTTTGAGGGAGTCCTAAAAGCGCCGTCCTAGTAGCCGTTCAAAGGCTGTGGTTCCGCCGAGTTGAGTCAAGGTGGAATTGTGATCCGGTCGCTCGCTCCGTCCATATGTCCCCAAGCCTCGTCTTCAAAAGGTATTTATTTTCTTCCTTTTTCATTTATTTATTTGTTTTGCTTCTTTGTTGCTTTGTTGTTTTGTTTTATTTTTTAGCTTAGTTTCTTCTTATTGCTTTATTATTATTTCCCTTTGCATGTTCCCTTTTTCTTTTATTCCCATTCTTTTAGTTCTTTAATTCTTGCATTAATTATTGTTTTCCCCTTAATATGATCCATTTTCCTTTAATCCCTTTCTTTTAATCACTTTTAAAGGCATGTTAATTAGAAACGGAAATAATTAACTTGTTCTGATCCTCTTTTGTTTGTTAATTAAAACTGACCTAATTAACAATTCGGTAATCAATCTTATTTGATTAAAATCAATCTTGTTTGATTAAAATCAATCAACTCGCCTTTTAATCAATGAACTGAAACATGATAAAAGGTTCAGACTAAAACAAATCTCCTCGCAAGAAGGCGAACTATGTGGATTTTGATTCCCATTCGAAGGGATACGTAGGCATGTTTGTCTGAAAAGCATCAAATCCAATTAAAATGAATCTTCCTCTTCTTTCACCTTCTTTGTGTAATTTTGTGCTTTCTTTCATTTCTTTCATTTATTCTTGCTATTGGATTAATTTTAGAGAATGTGTTGCTTTCTTAGAATCCCATAAAGGCTAGAGAAAGTATCCCCTATTTTAGTTTATTTTGTAAATTTAATATTTGCTTTCTTTATTTAATTACTTTAATGCTTATTTTCTTTATTGCTTTAATTCATTCATAATTGCTCATTCATTTATATATGTTCATGAAATTTATTTTAAATCATTGTGTATTAAATTTGCCAAACCAATTAAAATGAACGGAAAACCTAGTCCCCGAATCCTCTTTGATAATCGAGACTAGTGCACTTTTTTCCATTGGATAAATAATTGGAGTCAAATGGGTTTTTCCTTAACTTTTTTCAAAATAAAATAAAATTAAGGTGGCAACTCCGAAATTCATTTTCAAAATCAACCAATCCGAACCCGAGGGTTCCATCGTGAGACCAAACCTGAATGAGCATTTTGATCCCCTCTAGCGGATTGAACCGGTGCTCAGGCGAGGCCTCACAACTAGCGGCAATTCCGGTGATGTTCCAGTGACTGTGTCTCAAAAATTAATTTTCGACCTACATAGTAGTTTTCAGAAATTAGTTTCGCCAAATTTCACTCCGGTAAGTCAGAAACGAATTATTCTCAGTTATATATTAATTTTTCAGTGATCATTAATTATGTAAATTGTTTGTAAATTCATGGAATTTAAGTTATAAGTTTATGAATGAGTTTAAATAATTATGATTATAATTTTAGTAAATTATAAGCAAAGAAAAATAATTTTGTATGATTTTTTATATTATTTTAATCGAAGATCTAAATGAAATAATTTTATAAGAATGATATCCAAATTATTTCATGATTGTCTTATATATATATATATATAGTAAAAATGTTTTATTTAAATTAAATTGATTTTAGGTGGTTGAGAAATGTGAATTTTGATATTTGAGTCGTCAACTTAAATAAGTGATTTTATAGAATTATATTCAGGTATATTTATAAAAATTATGATTTAAAGGAATTGTATTTATTTTAAACAATGTTGTATAAATTGAATTGATGAGTTGAAACCATTGCGATGTTTGTTAAGTTTGGAGACCCAGAAGGGGGTTATTCAATTGTTGTTAAGCTATTGTAAGCGTGATGGCAATTTAGAAGTGCATGTTTCTTTTGTGTTGGCAGGTTAATGTCCTAGTTATAGGGGAGGTTCTGCCGAAATTTTGACAGAATCTTTATAGTCGTTAAGTATAGTTTTAAGGTTTAAGGTTGGAATTGTATGTATCCTAATGTACTTCCTTATGACGTTTCAGGCATCTTCCTAGCTCCCAGATGTCATAATCCGAGAGGAGAGCTTTTGGGTTTCATCAAGTTAGTGAGTGATACTTTCTAATAAGGTTTCCTGCTTATCATGCATTGCATGTACTGTATGTTATATATATGTATATAATTATGCACTACGAATACATAAAGGCATCCTAGCATTTGTGAATGTTGCATTATGAATTATGTTATCGATTACATGTGGATGTTTGGGTGGGATTAGGATGACATAGGAGCATATAGGGTTATGATAATGATTATGATGATGATGATGTTTGGCCTGGTTTGAGCTGGTCTCACTGTGGCTGTATGTATTGGATAAGAGAAATTGGTCGGGTTCGAGCTGGTCTCATTGTGGTCATATGTTATGGAAATTAAGAGAGCCAAGTGAGGGGGTCGGCTCCCCATATTGAGGTTTAGTGTGGTTCCTATTGACTAGTTCCCATCATTGGATGATCATGTGATTGATTATCTCTTTTACACGATGCATAAGAATTTATTTATAAAGAATGATTGTAGGACACCAGGTTGGTATATTAGTTAGTATCATTCACTAAGTCGAATGCTCATCTATGCTCAATTTTTTTCCAGGATTGCAGGTTAAGCTGAAGAGTAAATTATAATTGAGCTATTCCTGCCTTTCGTCCCTCGGCGGTAAAGTTTATTTTATTATTCCGTCATGTAATCAATTTCTTATTGTTTTGTATTATAAACTTTAGAACTCCGCATTGTTATTCTTATTTTTGAAATTCTATATTATTGGTTCAGTTGTATAAGTTGTTGAGTTTTGAAGGATAGATAAGCTTCTTCATTATAGATGTTGTGATGTTCTGTTAAGTAGGAACTGTATGTTAATGATGATGATATGATTGATGTTTTTAGCCTAAGTGGCTTTGATATGATGTATGTTCAGGTTCTGCTTGATAGGTGGACCCATAGCCCTTTAGTTGTGACAGTTATAACTATCATATTATATGTTTTATCGTTTAGTGGTTAGTCAGGCTTACTACAGGTTTCGAAAGCCTTATGCTTTCCTATTCCCTAGTGCCGGTCACGTGCCTTTTAGGTTCAGGTCGTGACATTACCCTTCCTTACTCCTCTATTTTTTTTCTTCTCCTCCTTCCCAAACAAGGGTAACTTTGTACCCTTCCATTAATTACCCTCCCTTCCTCTCCTCTTCCATCCATCCAAACAGGCTATAAAGGTCCAATACCTAAGACTTTAGGTTTGGGTCAAGAACTAAACCATTATAAACATTCACCTTTGAGAGAATTGTGTCTTTCCTACAATTAGTTGAATGGTTCTTTAGAACAAATCCTTTCGCAACTTTCAGAATTAGTTGTCTTGGAGGTTGCTTCAAATAGGTTGAAAGGTTTGATCAACGTGGCTCATTTACAAAATTTAAGTAGCTTGTAGGTATTTGACTTATATGGAAATGAGTTAATTTTAAAAATTAGCTCTAATTGGACTCCTTTTCAACTTGAAACCATAGGTTTAAGACAATACAAAATGGGACCAAAATTTCCTCAATGGCTTCAATCTTAGAAGAAAATTCTGAAGATTGATTTGTTTAATGTATATATATATCAGACATTATGCCTAGCTGGTTTTGGGATTGTCACGACCAATTTTCTAGCCCCGGGTGGATGGACTTTGCACTGCTTTCCAACTTAGAGTTGGGGGAAGATGAATTGGGTTGAAATCCAAACAGAGAAATGAGTCGCCACCTAGTTTTTAAAAAATTAAAAAAAGAAGGTGACTAGGATTCTTTGCTTCTTACCTAATCATCTTAGTCCAAAGATATGAGTAAGGAAGTTAGGTACGAGCTTGAGAAGGTGTTAGGCACCAAGCTCGTCTAGCTGTGAGGCTAGCTTCCACTTACTAATTAAGTTTAATTTAGGATGAATTGGGCTTTTTGAGCTTTTATTAATGACAATGTTATATATCATGTAATAACAATTCAAGCTAATATACATTACATACATAATTAAAAGAACTTTAAATAATAACCTAATTGCTAATCATTTTTAATTATCAATTTCATGCAATTAAAATAGTAAAGTAAACTTACCGAATTATTTAAGTCAGGACATAAAAACACCTGAAGTCTAATCCTAATTACTAAGAGGGACGAGAAAATTAATTCACCATTCTTTTTGTTACATTTTACCAATGAATTGGAGGGCTACCTATTTAGGCACCCCCAGTGCCTCTCCATCTGAGCTCATCAACTCACCTCTCCACACCAAGCTCCTCAACTCCACTCTCTAATATTGAGCTCTTCAACTCGCCTTTCTGCACCGAACTTCTCAGCTCGCCTCTCTACACTAAGCACCTCTGCCCACCTCTCCAAATTGAGCTCATCAACTCGAACTCCTCAACTTGCCTTTGTAGTATCGAGCTCATCAACTCACCTTCCCATACTGAACTCCTCAACTCGCCTCTCTAGACTGAACACCTCTACTTGCCTATCTACACCGAGCTCCTCAACTCACTTCACTATACCTCTACTTGCCTTTCTATATTTAGCTTGTCAACTCGTCTCTCTACACCGAGCACCTTTGCTCACCTTTACATCTAAATACCCAACTGCCTTTAGATCGAGCTCCTCGACTATTCACTTAATAATTAATAATTATAATAATTAAATATAATTCATATTAAGAGTAAATGAACAAACTAAATATTATTGGCCAACAACAAAATTTCAGCCTTTGATTTACTAATGATAGACCATGGAAACCAAAAACCCTTAATAATCTAACTAATAACATTCAAAAGGTATCAATATCAAACTTTATGATTTTAAAGGTAAATATGCTTAAAAGAAAACTAAATTAAATGCCCAAGTATGATGAATGAAGAACTGATCTTAATCATCATTGCTTTGCAATTAACTAAAAATAAAGGAACAAATGAGTATTTAACCAAACTATAACATTATATAATCGAGTTAGACAATAATGATATATAATGAAATTAGAAAATAAGAAACAAGACATAATATAAATAATACTGATGAGGGATAAAATCAGTTAAGTTCAAATGAGGCCCAACAAAGATAAAGCCCATCCAGGAGACTGCAAGTTATGGGCTTGTGGTATGACCCTAGTTGGTGAATCGGCCCACTAGAAAGCTTGGGACTCATCCGATGAGGCAACAGTCCGCCCTCATCCTCGGAGGTCATCCTCGTCAAGCTTGAGCAGCAACAAGCCTGTACACTCTCATATCAAACTAAAGCTTTACCTCTCATATAAGCTTATTGACTCGACTTGTCAGAAGGTCATTGAGTAGACTACAGTAAGAGCCATCACTTCAGACAAGACATGTTAGGGTTATGCAAACTCAGGGTGGTGCACGCCTCCACAGGTGCCCAAGGGGCAATCTCCCTACAACATTGGCTAAATGCATGCATGGTGCTAGAAGACTGACACAAAAGAGGCTATTTATCCTATCAATTCAGACTTCTCCTCTCCTTTCTGCCATTGGGATGCTACCATATGCAAGCCTGCTATCACTCAATAGTGAACTTAAGTGAGTATAAAAGGAAAGATCACTCACTCATGCAAAGGAGGGGCTAACTCCTACAAGTAAGTGGACTTTTACTAAAAACTCTCTATAAGAACCAGGAAGAGACCAGTTCTTTCTCATCTAGGTTCCTTCATTTTCAAGCCTACTGACTTAAGCATCAGAGGTTCCTCGTCGAGTTAGTCCCGAGGAGCTCCTGATCCATTTTTTCTTTGTCTACAGGTTTTATTTCATCACCCTCATATTATGGGCTTTCCATCTCTAGAATAAGGTAATTTTGCCTCATCAAATAGGAACAGAGGAATTAGAAGTTCTCCATTTACAACCTATACTTGGACATATCAAACCCTAGAAGGGCTGAAAGCAATGGGAATCATAGGTTTTGAGAATTTCAGCCCTCAGTGGCTTCTTTTAGTTCATTTACCTTTTCAATCTCAAGAAGTTGTTCACTAGAGTCTCAGATTTTAGGTGTTTGGAGATTTCTTTTGTTATTTCTATTCCTTGATTGCCAGTCCGCCAACACCCCCCTTCCAATGAAGGCTTCAGCCACTATTTATATGAATTTTCAGTTAACAACCCTTTTTTGAAAATAAAATTTATATTTTATTTTATTTTAAACCACAAATTATCCTTCTGAATCCCATCTTATCAAATGGGTTCAGGAAGATTGGAAAGGATAATAGAAAAACAAAATTCAATTTTTTAAAAAAGTTTCCTAAAGTCATGGGGCACAGGCCTGGTCCCGTTCCTCACGTGCGAGGGTTTTTTTTAAAAAAAAATTGAAATTAGCACCAATGGGGCACAGGCCTAGAACTGCTCCACTACCATAGGGCACAGTTTTGGGCCTACTCTCCTCTTTATCAGGCAAATTTTCCAAACTTTAAATTTTTCTTGCCTTTTGCTTTCTAGTTTGATTCTTAACCTCTTAAACCCTTAAAATTGAGACTCGTGAACTCTTCTCTTGACCAAAGAGGCTATTGTCTTCCTCATAGGGCTCTGGGGTCAAAAATTAAACGTTCACAGTGATCTTTCTTCTCCCATAGAACATTTATATCTTTCTGATAATCTATTAAGAGGAGAATTGCCAAATTTATCATCAAGAGCAAGTCCTAATTTGATCCTCAAAGGGTAACGTTTAAGGGTGTCAAAACGTGTTGGTGGGTCATGTTTGTGTCGAGTTGATATACTCAGGTGACACGATTAGGGTCAACACAAACACGATCCATTTATTAATCATGTCACCCTAACACGACACGAAAATTAAAAGAGTTACACGAATACGACACGTGTAACCCGTTTATTTAATTAGATCATATATGGGTCATGAACCCGACACAACCCATTTATCATGTATAATATTTATAACCTGAAAAATATAATATATTTATTACAGAAATTAACTGTAATATTGTTCATAAATTAAATCATGATTAAAATTGTAAATTCATTAAAAATTTCATATTTCATATCTTTTTCAAACATTCAAACATGTACCATCAAATAAACTTAAATAAGATTTTATTTATTTTTTATTTTTTTGTCATTTTATTTTTTTATTAATTTAGTTTGTCTCTTCCAATATAATATAAATGACTATTTTAACCCTTAATACAACTAAAAAATATACGGGTTATAAATGGGTTGGGTTGGATTGACACTACTCAACACAACACGTGAAATTAAACGGGTTGTAACGGGTTAGCGTGTTAACTCGTTACACGACTCGTTTAAGCAATGTCATAAATGGGTCAACCCGTTTACCGACACGGACTTGCTAAACCTCAATCCTAACACGAAAATTTTTCGTGTTTGGCGAATCGGGTTAACGTGTCATGACCCTTTTTGACACCCCTAGTAACGTTCATTAAAAATATGAACGAGCATTATCACCTGTATATCAACAAAAACAACTTGACAACAAATGTTAAATATGTTAAATAATAAAACCAAGTTTTTACATCATCAAAACACACATGGAGACAACATATATTAAGAGGGAAATATTTTCTAAATTCTGATTTCTTGAAAACGAATGTTGGAAATAAGCCTTCGTGGGCTTGGAGGAGCTTAATGGCCGGTCAAGATTTGTTGGTTAAAGGTGTTCGTTGGTAGGTTGGTTCAGGTGAGGATATTTTTATTTGCGAAGATGGTTGGTTTCCTACCTCTTTTCCTTTTAAAGTTCAAATGCGAGTTGATGCTCGTGATGATGTTCAATTAGTGTCTCAACTAATTAATAGCAATTCTAGAATGTGGAATAATACAATTATGCATCAAGTAATTGCATAGTCAAATGCCATATTGGTCTTGGGTCTTCCTTTGCCTATGGTTAATAAGGTGGATAAGAGGGTTTGACATTATATAAGCTCCGGTTGGCAAGAACCTTATCTTTAGGGGGTTTGTTGAATTTTGATATAAATGATGGCTTTTCCTAACGTTTATATGGTGATAAGGCAAAAATTACCTAATTCCATATATGAAGAGTCTGTGGTGTAAGGGTGATGAAAATAGAGTCTGTGGACAGATAAAAAAATGGATCAGGGGCCCCTGAGATGGACTCGAGAGGGGGAGCCTCTAATGCCTAAGTTAGTAGAATTAAAATGAAGGAACCTTAAGCCAAAAGAATTGGTCTCTTCCCAGTTCTTATTGAGAGTTTTTAGTGAGAGTCCACTTACTTCTAGGATTCAGCCCCCCTTACATGAGTGAGTGATCTTCCCTTTTATACTAACTTGAGTTCACTATTGGGTGAGAGTAGGTTTGCATATGGTAGCATCCCAATGGAGAAAGGAGAGGAGAAGTCTGAACTGATGGGACAAGTATCCTCTCTTATGTCAATCTTCTAGCACCATGTATGCATTTAGTCGTTGTTATAGGGAGACTGCCCCCTAGGCACTACTATGGGCATGCACCTCTCTGAGTGTACTTAACCCTTACGTGTCTTGTCTGACGTGACGGTTTTTACTGCAGTTTACTCAATGATCTTTAGACAACTCGAGTCAATGAGCTTAGATGGGAGGAAGAGCTTTAGTCTGATATGAGAGTGGGCAAGCTGGTTACTGCTCAAACTTTACAAGGATGACCTTTGATGATAAGGACGAGTTTCGATGACGAGGATGAAGACGAGTCTTGAGGGCGAGACAGTGCCTTGTCATATGAATCATGATCTTCGAGTGGTGGGTTTTCCAACTGGATTCATACTCCAGGCCCATGAATAAGTGGTCTCTTAGATGGGCTTACCCTTTCTTAGGCCTAATTAGGACTTAACTTATTTTATTTCTCATTAGTGGCGCCCTACTCCCTAGTTTGATTTGAGCGTATCGAGGAGCAAGATAAGAGAGTAAACAAATGATCTTAGCATGACAAGATTTATCCAGATTGCATATAAAGGAGCCAAGCTAACGAGCTCAGTACAAGAGAGGTGAGCTGAAGAGCTCGGTGTCAAGACTGTTGGATGACTAAATAGATATATGAGTTGAGAAGCTCAATGTCGAGGCAATCAGATGTCCGAATAGAAAAGCTCGATGTCGAGGCAATCAAATGCCTGAATAGAGAAGCAAGCTGAGGAGCTCAATACTAAAGGATGAGTCATAATTAGGGGCTTATATATAAAGCATATAGATGATCACTGTGTGATTGCCACATCGTGGTATGGTCTTATGGTTTCTAATGGTTTCAGGTCTTTGACACCACGGTACATGGACTTATAGATTTCTAATAACTTCAAGATTGTCCTTTGTTAGATGTCTTCAAATAATGTGTCTCACCGAGAGAGGTCTTAAATAATAATATGCCTCAAAGAGGACTTTAGAAATCCACCTAGCCTGAAGGTCTTCGTATAACATGCCTCGTTGAGGGAGGTCTTTCAATAATAATGTGCCTTGTTGATAGAGGGCTTTAGAAATCCACCTCGTTTAAAGGTCTTCATAGTAAGTGCCTTGTCGAAGGAGGTCTTTAATAATATGTCTCACTAATAGAAGACTTATATAATAACGTGCCTTGCTGATAGAGGCCTTAAAAGAATATGCCTCATCAATAAAGAGCTTTAAAATTTTGCCTCACATAGAGGTCTTCGGATAATATGTCTCATCAATAGAGGACATTAGAAATCTGCCTCGCGTAGAGGACTTCAGAAAATATGTCTCATCAATAGAGAGCTTTGGAAATCCACCTCGCATAAAGGTCTTCAGATGATATGCCTTGTCAATAGAGGATTTTAGAAATCTGCCTCGCAAAGAGTTCTTCAGATAATATTATGCCTTATGGACTTCCACCTAGCCATACTAGATCTTTGGTGCCTCGTTGACTTTCACCTAACTAAACTACGTCTTTGGTGCCCCGCAGAATTTTTCCTAGAGTTCACTAAGTCTTTGGTGTCTTGTAGACTTTTACCTAGCTGAACTAGGTTTTTAGTGCCTCGTGGACTTTTGTCTAGCTAAACTAGGTCTTTCTCCCTCATTGTAATACCTCAAGTTCTTGATGGTTCTAACGTCATAAGATTTACTATAAGGATGAAAATTAGAGCTTGATTTCTTTTTAGATCTCATGATTGGTTTGTTTGCTTAAGTTTCATGAAGTGCATGGTTGAATGATTATCTTAGATGATATGATCTAACTGAGGATGAATGGAATGAGTATTATGGATATCAAAAGAGAAGGAAGTAATTGCAAGAATGTGATTTGAATGAAATGTATTGATTTGCTTGATTATAGCATAACATTATATGATTTCATGAGTATTTAGGGTTAAAGTTGTTTACCTTGTTTAATAAGTATGCTATGGATATGTAATCTCTTATGGATAATGGTTCCCAAGTGTTTCATTGTGATTAAGTTATGTTTGTGATGGTCTTAGATTGATGAATGTAAGTATTAAGAGATAATGGACTTTGGCTTCCAAGATTGGTGATTCTTGAGTATGATTGATGGTTGTTCCATTAATGGTATGATGTTGGATTGATAAATGCTAATGATAAAGGTTTGGGAAGATTTTATTGATTGTTTTGAGTTCCATTGTTAATGATTGAACCATGAACATATTGTTTGTGATGGAATGGTGCTTATGGTATAGGCTTACAACCTTATAAGATAATTTGAGGATTGTTTTGATGTGTTGGAATGAAATTGGGAGTTAGTTGTGGAAGTGGAAATAAGAAGAATGAAGTTTTGGACTGTATCAGGCTTGAACGCTCGTTCATAAGGATGAACGCTCATTCAAAACCTCTCTGTGTGAACAGTAACAAGTCTGGATAGGAGCTTGAACGCTCGTTCATCTCTTTGAAAAGGGACATAAAAGTTCGTTCAAAGATGATGAACGATCGTTCATCCTCTAGATTCTATAAAAGGACAGCAGTAGCCCCATAGCGAGAAATTTGAGTTTTCTTCAATTCCTTCGGTCTTAGCAGCCTCCAAACCCTACCAAACGTTACATATGATCCTGTACGGCTAAGACTAGTCATTTAAACTCAAGATATCAAAGGATATACAATATCTAAGGTAGATTTCTCCATGGATTCTTGAAGATTTGGATTTGAGATTGAGGGAGACATTTTGAGGTAAGTTGTTAATACTTCAAATTTCTTTATGGGTCTTGTTAGTAAAGTGTTGTAGCATCTTTTATGAGTTATATAGAAGCTATTAAGAGTATTTTTGCAAGTGATTGGTTGATAGAAAGATTTTATTATAAATCCTAGAATTGATTTGGGGATTTTTGTTTATGGCTAAGAGTTATAATTGTTATTAAGGTTTGAGATTGATGAATCTATGGTTAAATTTGTGATATTAAGAGATATGGTTAAGATTTCATGTTATATGGTCAATGTTTGATTTGGGGATTTATGTGTAAGCTTGAGTGAGCCAAGAATTGGATGAACTACAATGCAATTGAGTTGATGGGAATATGATTGATGAATTATGGCAAGTGAGGTAAGTTATAAAATGTTTATTCAAAAGCTTTCATTGTGCATTTCATTTTGAATGACCCATGATGTTTAAGAGTATCGATATTCTCAATTGTTAAGTCCATATTGCTTGAAGAAACTAAGATTCATAAATGTTATCGTTATTGATTGTCACCGTTATTGAAATCCATGTCATTGTTATCAAGTTAATTTTTTATTGTTATCAAATTATTTCGATATCGAATATGATGTTATTGTGATTGAATCTATTCTTACTATTATTGAATCGCTTGTCATTTATTAACTCTAATGTCATTGTTATCAAGTTCATTGCTATCACTATCAAATTGCTTCAATATCGAATCCAATATTATCATTATGAAATCTATTACTACAGTTATTGATTGTTATCATTTATTAAATCTTCTGTCATTGATTAAATTCTTTGATATCAGTCAAATTTCTTGCTATCATTATTGAATCCAAATTTAATGTTGTTGAATCTATAAAAAATTGTTATTAGATCCATTGTAAAGTCTTATTACTCCATTATCGAAAAACCTATTTATTTGAATTCATTGTCATCGTCAATGAATCATTTGTCATTGATTGTATACGTTGTTATCATTGAACTTATTGTTACTGTCAATGAATTCTTCGTCATTGAACGGATCTATTTTCATTGTTGAACCTATGATTATTGAATGAATCTGTGATTATCGTTATTATTTTTTTTAAATTCATTGTCATCGATTGAATTCCTCATCATCAACTGAATTCCTTGTCATCGATTGACTCTAAGGTTAATGTTATAAAATTCATTAAAGTTGTAATCAAATTCATTATCATCATTATTGAATGTTATCGATTGTCAACATCATTGAATCCTTTGTTATTGGTTGAATCCATTGTTTCTGATTTTAAAGTCATTTGTACCGAAAGGTCTTATAGTTCCATTGTTGGTAAATCTCTTCATTTAAATCCATTGTCATTGATTATTGAATAATCCACATTCGAAATCTTTTACTGTAAAGCTTTATTGCTTCATTTTTGGTAAACCCTTTTCCTTGAATGCCATATGCTAAAGATTAAAAGAAAAGTCCTTTCATTGTTAATTGTTATTGAAAGACCATTTGTTAACGATATTGCTATCTGTCACGACCCGACTTTTGAGCCGCGACGATCCTAGGGTATGGGTAGGCTAAAGGCCACCGAAAACCCGTGGAACCTTATCAATCCATTGTCTATAACCATATCATGCAATCTCCCAAGATCAGAACCAGACAACCATGTTAGTCCATTCTCATCAATAACATTCATAATTCAATTACAATATTGTCTTGCAATAAACTTAATGTCTCATGGACCTTAAACAATATTAGACAATATATATATATATATATATATATATACCATACCATTCAATACATTTACCATGAAGCATCTAGATGTTTACATCATCATCATATATACAAAATAACTATTAAGAATTGAGCTATTACATTAATCAATTGAGTTTCCAAGGATTGAAGAAGAAGGACACCTCGGGAACTTAACCGATAAACTAAAGCTCACCTGAAAAAAAAAATTTGATAATGAGATAAGGCAGTGAGTAAGGATTATACTACCATAACCTGTGAAGCTTGGTGATTCAAGGTCAGTTTACAATAACAGTTCATGGTTCACATTTCAATAGCAATAACCAATCGGTTCAATAATAACAAACGATTGGATTCAATATCAATAAGCAATAG
>CATKHJ010200238.1:0-11397 GCA_949750685.1 Vernicia montana
AGAAGAAAATATATAGAGAGAAAATGAACTCCAAACTCTTATTATTATATTAACTCTAGCTTCCCTTATATAGAGGAATAACTAGGGTTTAGTGTATATAATATTACTGAAATAACCCTATACTATAATCTCTCTAAAATACATACTCAATGATGTTTAAGTAATATCCACATATTATAATTTATTTATAACACTCCCCCTTGAATATTACTTGCACCATGAATATGCCTCGTTAAATACCTTGCTAGAAAACCCAATGAGAAAAAATATAGCTAAGAAAAATAGTACAATTCATGCTCTATTTTGTCATTGCACAGATTGTCTCATTAAAACCTTTAGTCAAGAAAACCCTGTGGGACAAAAACTTAACTAAGAAAAAAGAGTACAATCTTATACTGATTCGCTCCCCCTGATGAGGACAACATTTTAACACGGCGCATACCAATTGATAAAACAAGTTGTTCAAATATGACATTAGGTAAAAACTTAGTAAATAAGTCTGCTAGATTGTCACTCAAGCGAATTTGGTGGATATCTTTTCTGGAGCTCATGCATATAAAGAATATCGGTGAAATATATATGTTTAGTTCGATCACCTTTGATATATCTACCTTTAATTTGTGCAATACAGATTGCATTATTCTTAAACAACATAATGGAGTATCTTTATTGAGGTACTTCAGGATCATAAAAAACTTTATAAATTGCAGTATCATCATAAGTAAATACATACTTAGACTGATATCTATCCTTATACGGATCAGACAAATAACCAGCATCCGCATGTAGACCAATGTCAAATATGAATTATATGAAAATATTACCAAATCAATAGTGTCTCGAATATAATACAATAAGTTTTTTACACCACTCTCATGTCTCTTGGTAGGTGTAGAGCTATACCTAGCTAAGAATTTTTCTTGCAAATGCATATCAGGCCTGATGCAATTTGCAAAATACATGAATGCCCTTATAGCACTCAAATATGGTACTTCATGACCAAATAGCTCTTTGTCATCTTCTTAGGTCTAAAGGGATCTTTATTCACTTCTAGTGAGCGGATACCATTAATGTGCTCAAGGGAAATGATTTATCTATGCAAAATTTCTTAAGTACCTTTTCCACATAAGTAAACTGTATATTAGGACTCTTTAGGAAAAATGATCGATCTACAGGCCGATACAAAATTTCATTTCACTTTTCAAATAGGTACATGATTCTTTGAGTTCGTTAGGAGTCCATTAAATTATCAACATATACTGTAATAACATAACCATTCTGTGGTCTTTTATGATTACATATGGACAAAGTGTATTATTCACATATATTTCTTTCAATAAGTATTTAATCAAACGATTATATCACATGCGTCCATATTTCTTTAATCCATACAGGGATTTATGGAATTCGATGTAATTCATGTCACATGTTTGATGTGTATTCATTTATGTTATCTTTAGTCCTTCTGGGACTTTCACATAAATATAATTTTCATAAGGCGCATATCAAGCCTTTCTTTAGCTGCCATACTAATCAAGTATCGGAACGTGATCATATTTATAACAGGATAATAAGTTTTCTTATAGTCAATACCAGGTCTATGCGAAAAACACTAGCAACTAGTCTCGCTTTATATCTTACAACTTCATTGTTCTCATTACGCTTTCGGACAAACACTCATTTATATTCAATTGGTTTCACATTTTAGGGAGTCAACATAACAAGTCCGAATATCATGCGTTTAAATAGCGAGTCTAGTTCGGCCTGAATTGCCTCTTTCTATGATGGCCAGTCATGTCTATGCTGACATTCATATTCATAAGTTCTGGATCCAGATTTTCTCTTGAGGTAGCAAGAGCTACTATTTTGGCAAATTCATTATCGACGATAAATGAATTTTTTTTATCAAATCTTTCTCCTGTATCACAAAATTAATTGATATCTCATAATTTTTATTCATATGGTCATCGCCTCCAGGAGTCATATTTGGATGATCTAATTGTTCTGTTATCTCAGTTTATGTCTCATCATTGGTTATAACTTTTTGACTGAGATCTTTCTCTTCAGGAGATTTTCTTAGTGACGCTACTTTTCTTTTCCATGGATTTTTATTTTTTTTAATTCTAATTTACTATTCACGCTTCTGGCGTGTATCAATCTCGATTGATTTTCTATTTTCAATATAAACCACAACCCTTACTAGGGTATTAGCAGTTGGAATATGAGACTTTATCACTCTTTTGACATATATAAATGCATCAGACAGTTGAGTTGAAACTGTATTATTTTATGAACTTCTAGTTCATTATGACTTGTACATAGATCAAAATTGTTTAAACAGTCTTCTTTCAGGAAATTTCTCGACATTTTTAGCACTAACAGGTGTTTTTCTCTCCCCCTAATATCGGAAAATGTGCCTCATCAAAATAAATTCTGAGTCTCCTCTGTGGACTCATTGTCGCATATTGATGTGATATTATTAATACATACATGGCACAACCAAAAACTCGCTGATGAGAAATATTAGGCTCATATCCATGTACAAGTTGTAAAGGGAGAGTGTGTATTATATGCATAATGGCATGTCATTCCAAACATTCAAGGTTTTATTATTGAACTACAAGTTCAATACTTGACCAAATTACTCATTCAGGGAGTCTACAGATTAAGCTGAGTTGTGTCATCTATGTGGATTGTTTCTCTTCCAGAGTTCTCATTATCTACCAAAAATACCTCACTCTTGAGTTTTAACTTTTAGTTATCTACAACATTCACTTCAGGGATTGTTGTTGTACTAGTGGGTCTAGCTTGATGATTTCACATTAGCAAATCATTGTTCTTTTCAGCCATTAGAAAACAGGCAATAAGTTTAAAATATTTTGTAAATTTTCGCTCTCTATATTGCTACTACAGGAGCATGTAAGAGGCATAAAAATAATATATGTATTATATAATATATTATATTTTGTAATTTTATCACCACACAATTTCAGTTGTGAAGTGATTATAAACATGGTTGAATTGTATTCTAAAGAAAATAATATCATAATTAAATCAGTCTTCCAAAAACTTATAACGTGTTGTAAATCGGCTTATTAGCTCAGTATATCAAAGACAATAAGAAGCAATTTAGAACAATAAAGTATAGAGAGAGAAGAAAATATATAGAGAGAAAATGGACTCCAAACTCTTATTATTAAATTAACTATAACTTGCATTATATAAAGGAATAGTTAAGGTTTAGTGTATATAATATTACTGAAATAACCCTATATTATAATATCTCTAAAATATATACTCAATGATATTTAAGTAATATACACGTATAATAATTATTTATAATAAAGTGGAACCTACACCAATTAAAAAAATGTAAAGTAATCTAAGTAATAAATTAAAGGTTTACATACTATTAAAAGTAAAAAATATAGATTTATAGATAAACTGGGCGCACCATAAAAAAATTTTAGCTTTAATTATTTTTAAACTTTAATTATATTTTTATTTCTTTGTTTGTTGAAGAAATTATGAACAGAAGAGTAAAAAAAAAAAAATCATGAGTAAAAAAATTACATCCGGTTACTTAAAATTGGTTAAATTTGCCTTCATCATTTATTTTTATTTTAAAACCAGCTAACTTGCAATGAAGCCACCAAGCTGCTGACGTGTCAAAATCTAATCGGTCAACTATGTGGACATTCATATGATGCTGGCTTCTTTTACGACTCAGACAACGTGTCATTTTCTAGCTTGCGTGGCTACTAGAGCCAATCACTGGCCTTGACTTGGCACGTGTAATGCTTACTGGGTTTTTTTTTTTAATATATATATA
Organism: Vernicia montana; assembly: GCA_949750685.1. Classification (NCBI taxonomy): domain Eukaryota; kingdom Viridiplantae; phylum Streptophyta; class Magnoliopsida; order Malpighiales; family Euphorbiaceae; genus Vernicia; species Vernicia montana. Next base: position 3,833 of record CATKHJ010200238.1, read on the forward strand.
GTTCACATTGTAAATAACATATACAAATTAATAATAATAATAATAATAATATATTCATATTAATATATTATTTTCATATATTGACGGATTTTAATTAGGAGTGAATCTTTGAAAATACAAAATAATAATAATAAAAAAAAGTGAGCATTATTGAGTTTTTTTATTTATTATTTATCTGAAGCATTATTGAGTTGAAACCAAATTACTAAAATAAATGAATTGTTTATCCTAAAAAACAAAATGAATTATTTCAATTTATTTTTTATATAAATTTGGTCTCACTTTTCATATTCATGAATGGGAATAATTGAAATCTATATAATAGTTGATGTTTTTTTATTAGATTTGAATAATATTTCTAAATTTCAAGCCAATTTACAAATATGACAAAATTGACCTCACTAAATTATTTTATTTTGGTTAATTCAATTTTATTATAATATGCTTCAATTATTAAAAGTAATTGGTCATAAGCTTGCGTTTTGCACAAATTTTAATTAAATCAACTTATGTTTTCATAAAATATTTTAACATAAGTAAATTATTTTTATTTGTATTAAATTTAAATATTATCTTATAATATTGAAAGTTTTCGTGTGGGTTCATATTTAAAATGTATCTGATATGTGATGTTGACCTTTTAGAAATTTCCGTAACAAAATCTCCATCATTCTCTATAAAGGGATCTATATTCCACAAACTAAATATTCATTTGAAGTGAGTCAATTAAAGGAACAATTAAAAGAGTGTTTCATGTGCGTATTATGGATGTTTAATTTTAAAAACTACAATTATCTCATGTGATAAATTGTGTTTTTGGTTTGCCCTCATCTTCAATGACTCATATTGGTATTGGTGTTGGTGTTTAGACGTTGTAATTGAGCTGAGCCAAGTTTTAATTTGTTTAGATTTAACTCGATATTTTTTTTTTAATTTCGAGTTCGAGTTTTGGATCGAATTTAAAAATTATATTCAAGTTCAACTCGTTTAAACTCTTGCCGAACTTGAGCTCGACTCATTAATAAATTATAATTGAGCTAAACTCAAATTCGAGTTCGACTCGTTTTGAAACTTATTTATAATTTGTCAAAATACTCAACTTTTTAAATATTTATTTCTAATAAAATAATTATAACAAAAATACTTAAAATTAACATAATAACAAAATCATCTAATTAGTGGGGGAAAAAATTTCAATCATAAAATTATAATTGAGCTAAACTCAAACTCGAGTTCGACTCGTTTTGAAACTTGTTTATAATTTATCAAAGTACTCAACTTTTTAAATATTTATTTCTAATAAAATAATTATAACAAAAATACTTAAAATTAACATAAGAATAAAATCATCCAATTAGTGGGGGAAAAAATTTCAATCATAAAATTGAGTATCACATGTATTACAATGATATTAATTAAGAAAAAAATATTTTTAAAAATTATAATATTATATTATATAATAAGTCATAAAATTGAGTATTACATATATTATAAATATATTAATTAATAAAAAAATATTTTTAAAGATTAGAATATTATATTATATAATAAAGAAATATTAGATTATGTTAATTAGAAGAATATATATTTTAATCAAATTAAATTACAAAAATTTTTATAGGAGTATTAAAATACATTTTTTGAAGTGTCAAAATTATTAAGTTGTTAATAATAATAATAATAATCAAATTGTTCACGAGTCTATTCACGAACTTATAATCGAGCTGTTCACGAGTCTAATTGAATCGAGTTTAACTTTATTCAAGTTCGATTTTTTTATTCATCGAACTAAATGCGAACGATATTTTATTGAGTCGAACACCGAGCTGCTCGCGAATGACTTAGCTCATTTATACCTCTATTTTATTGGCATTTGACGATTGCCATTTTGTTACAAATACTAGCTCTGCCTTTGCTTCACTTCTAAGCTATGTTTTTAAATTTGTATCGGTCCGATTGATTCAACTGAAGAAAAAAAAATTAGAAATGGGCAGAGCCAGAATTAGATATAAGGGGCTAATAGTCAAAGTGTGAATGATCAAATGTTTATTATATATAATAATAAAATTTAAATATATTATATTTGCATCAAATAATATATCAATATTCATCATTAAATATTCTAAAATACATCATTACATCCCTAATCTATTAAAATTTAGAACGTCTCTCTTGCATATCACAAAAATCATCTACAAGTGAATTTATACTAAATTTTTTAGCAATTTTTTTTCAATATACACTAACAAACAGTTATCAAGAAATTCATTTTCCATCTTATTATGAAGTGTAGTCCTAACTATGTTCATAATTTGTATGCACCAATTTAATAATAATTTGTATAAATAGATTGCTACTCAATTTGTATAATAACCATTAACAATAATGATGAAACTAATTCTAACCGAAGTGAGATCGTTTAGAATAGTTCACCTTTAGTTGAGTTCGAACTGAACTAGTGCGACCTGTAAGAAGAAACAAAAATCAAGTGGGCTAGGCGGGGTGCCTAGCGAAGCCATTCCGACGGTCAAGTTAGTGATTAGGCTCAAGGTAAGAGACTGTGAATAATGTTGAAGTATTATTTGTGTTTGTATTAGCAAGAATGCATGTATCTTTCGTTAGTTTAATTTTGAGGTATTTATAGGAGATAGATTCTTACAAGAGTTGAGTATGGATTTCCTTGACCGGTTCGGATATAGATTGGCTTGCTGCATCGTTTTGATCCATTTCCTGCTTTGATATGAACTAGATGGCTCTTTATTTGATTTTAGTCAATGGGCTTATAAATATATTATGATGGGCCGGACCCAACTTATTTTACTACCCAGTTCGGTATATTTTGTCCCTTATTAAATAACATACCTGAAAGGCTGAAATTTTCAATACGATTGAGCCAAATTTGAAATCTCCAAATTTGTCCAAGAAAAAATCACTTTAATCTAATCAATAACCTATTAAAACAAAAGACAAAAACAAATTAACAATACAAAACAAAAACAAATAGCTACTTTAGCAACTTCATCCAAGAAAGAAAAAGTAAAAGACATTGGTCACTGCACTAGATTAACACTGTAAAACAATTAATATTTAATTGAGTGAAAAAAAAAAAAAAAAAAAAAGAAGAAGAAAAGAACTTTACCCAAAGAATTTCTATTGGTCGATGCACTTCTTTCAAGCTGTAAACCAAACAAAAAGATATTGCAATTAGAGAATTAGTTAACCCTATTGCATATTGCAGTCTACTCTTTTTTTTTTTTTTTTTTTTCCAAAAGAAGTGGAAGACTTTTCTTTATTTTATCTAAAATAATAAAAAGTCATGGCCCATAAAATTTTTTATTCTAATAACAAAAGGTAATGGCCTATAAGAATTATAGAAAACTTAGAAATTTTAGTTAACAAATTAGGAGGGCGTTGGACTAGAGTCCAAAATTTACTTAGAATTTTTTTATTAAAAAAAAAGTTGGGGGGCCTAGGCCCCTCTCCCCATCTACTTGGCTCCGCTAATGTCTGTGACCCTTTGCTTTCACCAATTTTAAAATTAGGCCAAATTTGAAAATCATGCTTCTAAGGTTGATTTATTGGAAAAATCATTTAGGGCATAGTTTTTTGTTTGGTTCTTTCTTTCTCTTTTGTTTTGGTGCATGTGGGTCTTCTTTGGTGTTGGCACACTCTTTCTTATTTTGATTTTGGGCAGTGTATTTGGGTCTTCTTTAGTGTTCATTTAGGTCTTCTTTGGTGTTGGCAACACATTTCGGATTTTGATTTTGGGCATAGGTTTGTGAGGGTGCTTTTGAAGTTGGGCTTGGTATTGTGCATGTAGGGCTGAGCACGGTTTGGGGGAATCCGGAGATTTGAAAATCTTCAGAACCGAAACGAACTTCGGAGATTTTTAAAATGAAATCTCCGGAACCGAACCGTAAGAAAAAATCTCCGTACCAAACTGTCCCGATTTTTCGAGACGGTTCGGGACGGAGATTCGGTGTAATGGGACGGTTCGGGACGGAACGGGACGGTTCGGTACGGAACGGGACAAAATGAAGATTTGAAGATTTTTTATTTTTAAATAATTAAAAATTAAATTTTACTTATACATTATTCAATTTCATTAAATGTGTTATTAATTCAATATCAAAGTGTGTGTGTGTGTGTATATATATATATATATATTGCAACTACTAATTTGAAAATGAAATTTTATAATTAATAAAAATTAAATTTTACTTATACATTATTAAATTTCTTTAAATGTGTTGCTAATTTAATATCAATGTGTGTATGTGTGTATATATATATAAACATACATTTTGATATTGAATTAACAACACATTTAAGAAAATTCAATGTGTGTGTGTGTGTGCGTGTGTATATATATATATATAAACCCTTTAAATCGGTTCTAGTTTCAGTTTTTCGGTTCGGGATGGTTCAATACGGTTCTCGGTATGGATAACTACTAATCTCCAGAATCGTACAAAAAAAAAAAATTTGGGACGGTTCGGTTCGGAGAAAGTCAAACGGTCAACGGATATTTTTCGGTTCTGGATATTATCGGTTCGGATTTTCGGTACGGTTCGGTATCTCCGATTCCCGTGCTCAGCCCTATGTGCATGTACTCTTAACTGTGGTTTTCTATCACTTTGGGTGCGTTTAAAATTATTGTTATGGCTTAAAAAAGTGCTTTTATTTTTTTTATTTAATAGATTGATTATTATTATTTTTTATAAATTGCTTTTTCAAACATACTTTTAAGAAAAACATCAATTTACTTGCTTATGAAAAAATTAATTTTAAAATTAATATAATTTTTTTTTATTCAAAATCATTTTTATGAAAATCAATACCAAACAAAACTTTTATTTATCTTCTCTCTTGTAATTAGCTTGTCCAATCACTTGCCTTATTGGCATGTACTTGAGGTTTGATTATCTTTAATGAAATATTTATGGTTTATAAAAAAAAAATATTATTATTATTATGATATAAAAATATATGTTCAATTGTTTATAAACTAAAACGTCAATAATTAAAATGTATAAAAAATTTCATAATTTTTTAAATGAAAATTAAAGTGTCAGCCATTAAAAATGTTCAAAGACTAAAAATATTAATTTTAAAATAACAAATACTAAAGTATTAGTTAATATCAAATTTTAGGGTAAATTGCTAGGAATGTCACTAAATTATAGGGGTAATCATTTTTTCTTTTCATATGTGTTATTAACCTTTAAAAATTGTATCATTTAGCCGGATCGAAAATAAATTCTAGTCGGTATGCTGACGTATCATACCATGTCAACAGATTAGATAGGTCAACATGACACATCAATGACACGTCACATATTATTGCCTCGTCAGATGCTACGACACTTACGTACTATGATGTCACTAAATTATGAGGATTGTATTAAATTGGTCACTAATCTTTATAGTAGAAATATGGATCATTTTATAATTGTCATTTAAGGGTCAAAACATAATTTTAATTTCTTAAAACTACACTGTTTTGTTTATAATTTTATTCTCACTTTTTAGCATCAACTTATATTATATATATATATATATATATATATATATATATATATATATGTCAACATGGCACATCAATGACACATCACCTATTATTGCCTCGTCAGATGCTACGACACTTGCGTATTATGATGTCACTAAATTATGAGGATTGTATTAAATTGGTCACTAATTTTTATAGTAAAAATATGGATCATTTTATAATTGTCATTTAAGGGTCAAAACATAATTTCAATTTCTTAAAAACTACGCTGTTTTGTTTATAATTTTATTCTCCCTTTTTAGCGTCAACTTTTATTTTATATATATATATATATATATATGCTTTTGCTATTATTATTAGTAATTTCACACTCACAAGAACAATAAATTAAATAAATAATTTTATAAACTAAATTTAGGCACAAAATAAATAATAAAATTATTATAGGCCCATTAAAAACTAAAAATTACATTTTAATTCATTAATAAAAAAATTAGCTACAAACTAGTCCCTAGCAAATTACACAAAAGCCCAAAAAATTACATAACTTCTTCACTTGAGCCATCTTCCTCCTCTGTAACATCAGTCTGTCACCATGGTCCACTGTGTGATTTTCCATAGAACTCTTTCATCCCCTGAAGAATCAAGCAAACCCATATAATGAATTAGAAATTTAAACAAGAATTGGGAAATTTAATTAAAGAGTTTTAGAAACAAAAATATAATCATAGATTTAAATATCTAGTCCCGACTAGACTGATTCATTCGGATCAGACCAAACTAAAGACATCGACCACCACATAAACCACCGATTCAACTCCTCCAACCACCATAACACCCAAATCACTCTATATCATTAAATAAACAAAGATCTAAAACCACAAAGTTTTTGCATGTCAAATTCAATCCAAAAATACTAAGGAATAAAGAATAATTTGTAAACCTAGGTGATATAGAAAGTAGACAAAGAATAACTAAGACAAGCAAAAATAAAAAGAGGAAAGAAGGGCTTAGCTTCGGTGGATGGAGGCCTCTACAAGCCGTCGCTGTCACTAGTGGGTTGCCACGCATGGTGGAAGTTTCTCTGCCACAGCTTCTCGCCTTTGCGGCTTTGCCCTCTCTCTCATTCTCTCTAAAGATTTCTCTAAACTTAAAATTAATGAAAATGAAGTTAAAGATGAATATATACTAAGGGTTAAAAGGAAGAATAAAACTATAATCAAAACGTTGTAGTTTTAAGAAATTGAAATTATATTTTGATCCTCCAAATGACAATTACAAAATGATCCATATTTTTATTATAAAGGTTAGTGTCACGACCTGATTCCATAGGCACGTGACCGGCACTAGGGTATGGGAAAGCGTAAGGCTTTCAGAACCCGTAGTCAGCCTGACATGTCAAATCAACACATAAAATATTATATCTCAGGGGCTATGGGCCCACATGCTTACAGGATCTGTATCATCATCATATCATAAATCACATCATACTCATCTCATCAGACTCCTGTTCAGCATATTATCTCATAATCATAATTTTGACATCTCACATAATTATACAATAATACAAATACAAATAAAGCCAATTGTAATTGCGGATATTCTGAAATTTATTACACACATTATCATATATTTACAAAATTCACTGCCGGATGAGATGGCAGAGAAACTCAACAATAACAACTCATCCTGCAACCTGAAAAAAAGTAGTGAGACAGGAATGAGCGCCTCAGCTCAGTGAGTGATACCAACCAATATATCAACCTGGTGTCCTAATGCCATTCTATCAATAATGCTCATGCACGTGTCACATAAACAGATCATCACATAATCTCATACAAGGATGGGAATCAGTCCACAGGATCACACTATCATCAAATACGGGGAGCCGACCCCCACTCTGGCTCTCTGTGATCTACTGAAAAATGCTTATAATATCCAATCTCTGGGGTACTAGCTGTCCCTGGCCTTGGCCATGCAGCGACCCGACTGGCAGCAGCGAGCGATGAGCAAGCTCCTAAGCTGTCATACACCAGTCAATGCTCATCCTGATCTC
>CATKHJ010200243.1:0-21702 GCA_949750685.1 Vernicia montana
CACCACACCCCCCCCCCCCCCCCCCCCCCCCCCCCCCCATATATCTGTCTCACATTGTGACTGTGATATGTATGCTTAATTTTCACCTACAGCTCCAATTTAATGACCCATTTTAGCTTCTTGCCTGATTTATTGGTTAACATATGTTTTGTATTAGAGTTACATTTTATGTGTAAATTAATGCCTTCATTTAGATTCTTATATGTTTAGGTGACTGAATTTTATTCCTTTTTTTTTTTTTTTTTTCCAAATTATTGCAGATAACTTCACCATCAGTTGTTTTCATTAAGGACCTTGAATTAGCTAAAATGCCTAAGAGCTCTTCCTTTGATGCTACAATTACTGAGGATGAAAATGCAAAAGTTGAAGGGACAGGCTCAGGCTTCATCTGGGATAAGTTTGGTCACATTGTAGGCTTTTCCCCTTCTTTCTGTTTATCAAATCTAAATTCATCCTTTAGAATTTACATGTGATCACCATGTATTGCTATGATCTCATAATAACTTTGTAAAATACATGGCAAAAGGAGTAAAAACTGCTTTGCTGTACGAAGTCTGAAATGATGAGCATGCTGGATATGAATCTTAGGATTTTTCTGTAAGCATTCATGTTCTGATAAAGAAACTGTTAAAAAAACTTGTAATATGTTGAAGATTATACTTCATTAATAATCCTTACATTAAAGCTCTACCATCTATCAATCATGCAGGATAGCTTCATCAGTTCTGTTAATTATTAATCTAGAGTATAAACATTTGAAGGATAAACATTGACATACTTGCCATAACCAAGTGCACTGTTGGCTTAAACTTTATACAAGAGAGAGATTTTGCTTCTTCACTGTAATTGTTTCTTTCAGCTTAAGTGATTCTGTCCAATATCATTAAAAATTTGATTCCAATGTATGCAGGTTACAAACTACCATGTTGTTGATAAATTAGCCACAGATAAGGGTGGATTACAGCGTTGTAAGGTCTTGTCATTTTGAGTTATCATATGTATCTTATGATTATTTATTGTAATTCTTATTGTGAGTGATCAAACTGCAGTCCTCAGTGTTGGTCATCTATCTACGTAGCATTGTATTATTGATCTCTTATTTTTATAGGTGGTTCTAGTTGATGCTGGAGGCAATAGCTTGTACAGAGAAGGCAAGATCATTGGTTTTGATCCAGCTTATGATCTGGCTGTCCTTAAGGTATCCAGTTGGACCTATGTATTGCAAATGTTTTAAACTTATCATCTATACATGGAAAGTACATTTCAATCTCTTAGTTGGGACCGAGTTATTCATTGACTATGAAGTTGTACAGTGATTTTGGAGTAGGTTCTATATGACATCCTATATCTAGCACCTGCTTAATAGATATCACTATAAATATTCAATAAATTTGTGTAAAAATATGAATAACAATACCTGAACCTTCCTACCAATAATCAGACACCTTTTTAGGGAAAGAGAGAAACTTGCTCAAAGGGGAAATATTATGAATAACATTTGTGAGGGAGCATGCTGATCGGTCCAAAAGAAAATGGAAGATGGCATTATAAGTTGAAAATCATGTAACTATTTCAATGGACCCAACTATCATTGATGAATTATTCACTTCAGAAGATGTTCTTGTATGAGACTTGCTATCATAGATATTGTTTTGCTGTAAGTGCTGTGTAAGTAATCAAGCTTTCTAGGAATCTCAACCTTTGGGACTAAATGGAAATAAGGATCAACGTGGATCAGGACAAGGTAGAACTCCATTCAAACTTGTACCTTGCTGCTCCAAGTGTGCAAGAACAAAGGATTTTCAGATAGACACTATATCCAAGAACTGTTGTGAACTTGAGATGCAAATTCCTTTGATCGTGCTGCTTCAGTATAGTAAAAGTTCTTACTATAATCCTTCTATTGGTCATTACTACACTATTTTATATTAGTGAATGTAGTTGATTATTTCAGATTCTATGTGAATTCTTGTAACGATTTTGCAGTGCAGCAAGGAGATAAAGATGCTTTCTCTGATTTCATCTGCAGGTCGATGTTGAGGGGCATGAACTGAAGCCTGCTGTTCTTGGTACTTCTAGAGATTTACGTGTTGGTCAAAGCTGCTTTGCCATTGGGAATCCTTATGGATATGAAAACACGCTTACAACAGGGGTAAATCTTCAATAATGTGTCACACAGTTCATTTTTGGGACAATTCCCAATATCTATTCGTTTGCTTGCATGGAGCATCCAATAGCGCTGCCAAGGTCCTTTTGTTTCTTTGATCTACATTTTCAAATGCAATGGCATTCTGGAGTTTATTGAGTTGACAAGCAAGAGGCTTTTTTTTGGGGGGGTCAATTTTGCTTTAAGTTATTCTGAGGAATGTTTGTCCAGCTAGATGCCCTTTCTGGAATTATAATTAGATTTTTTTTTTTAATATAGTTGTTCTGTGGGAAGAAAAGACAATGGTTATTGGTCACAAGCAGATGATTGTATAATGGTTCAAAATGATGCAGGTTGTCAGTGGCCTAGGCAGGGAAATACCTTCACCAAATGGAAGAGCCATTCGAGGAGCTATTCAAACGGATGCAGCTATTAATGCAGGTAAAATGTTAGTTTTGTCAATGACATAAGTTAAAAAATTTTGATAACTTCCTGATTGTTATGCTTTTATTCTGTTTCATTATTTTTCTTCTTTTTTTTTTTGGCCTTGTTAGTCAAAATGATAATAGGTTCAAAATACTGGTAGACTACTTTCTAATTTCCAGGGAGTACCAATTTGCTATATGAGACGATGCTTTCTTTCACTCCAATTTAAACTCTCTCACTAGATTGGGCTTTATTAAATATTGGTAATGATTATAACATGACACTAGGAAAATAAAATATTCAATCAAATCCATGTGGTTCTCACATTCAGCTTTTATCTTCAAATTTGTTGACATGATCAGTTCTTCAGCTTTTAATGTATGTAGTCTTCTATACAGGGAACTCAGGTGGGCCATTGATTAATTCATATGGACATGTTATTGGAGTCAACACAGCAACTTTCACTCGGAAAGGTTATTTCTCTTAATTGTGCCTTAAGAGCAAATAATTTATGAAATAAAGATCATTCTTATTGTTTTTCCTTCATTTGAATTGGCAAATAATTCTTTGTTGACTTGGACTTGCTGATTTGAAGGGAAGCTGATTCATGGGAGGAATGTCTTTTGTGCAACATCTAAGGGTTGTAGGATTCTTTAGTATTATTAACAATATAATATCTTCTAAATCAGAATCAATTGCACATTTAATTGCATTACACACAGATTAGGGAGTTATGCTAGTTTCTTTCACTTCTGAAATAGCTTCTTCCTTGCATGTAGCTTCAGCATATCACTTCATCATATCAACTCAGGACTGGAAGCTAACTGGCTCAGTTCAAAATTCTGAAAACACTTTTTACTTGTATTCATTGCAGGAACAGGAATTTCTTCTGGAGTAAATTTTGCAATACCAATTGACACTGTCATGCGTACCGTACCATACCTAATTGTTTATGGAACCCCTTACAGTGACAGGTTCTGATAATTTTTAATGCTTCTGATGGTGATAAGTTCAGGCCTCTGGAATTATCGCAGCTTAAGCAAGATCCTTAATTCTGACCATAAATTGGAAACTACCATTGTCAAGTGCATGGAAATCTGCATTGTGTATTCTATATGGTGAAACTAGTAATGTAGATAATAGATTTTTTGTAAGTTTGAAATGTACTGTATTATAGTATGTTGTAGGTCTTGGATTATCTAGGTTTGAAATGTACCAGAATTTTAAGCAATGATACAAACATATCCTGTTGCCTTGGGTCTTCTTTGGTGAAAGCCACGCATGGCAACTGCTGGATAATTTTTAGTGATCTACAGACTACAAGTATAATTATTTTTTTATATGTAAGTGAAAACAGCATGCAGAAGCAATATGTCATTTTTGTTTTTGATATTTGGTTTTTATTTTTCTATATTAAAAGTTATTTATTTTAAAAAAATGGGTTGATGAAATTAAAAAAAAAATAATAATAACTTTTTATAGTTTTGATAACTTGTTTTCCATTTTAAAACCATAAATAACAAAAATAATTATAATTTTAACAATAAATTTTCTTTTACAATTGAGAAATAAAAATTAAAAACATCATAACAATCTAAAAATTTAGAAAATGAACTTAAGAGCTTTTTTCTATTCTTATGGAATCATAGTAAATGAGAAAAAAAAAAAAAAAAGAACTTAAACTGAATTTTGACTTACTAATTTTTAGAGCAGCTCAAAGTAGGTTTTTTTTTTTTAATAAATAAAAATCACATCTTATAAATGTAATTTTATTTAAAATAACATGTAATAATATATATACTAGTTTTTTTGAACAAGTGCCTAGCACGTAGTAGTTTTTTTTTTTTTTCAATTTATATATATTTTATATTATAATAAATTATATATATTATTTACTACCATATAAAGGAAAAAGGAATAACATAAAAAATATTTATATATTCAATAATATTCTATAGATTTTAAGTCAACCAATAACAAATTATTAATATATATATATATATATATATATATATATATATATATATATTTTTCTAAGAAAAACTCATTGTTAAATACAAATAATAATATAAAAAAAGATACAGTGAATATATTTGCCACTATTTTTTAAAGAAAGTCAAAACAAAAAAAAATATTAAAACTCAAAGATATGTTTCATAATATATTCTATAACACTTTAGCTTATTGATATCAAATTATTAAAAATATATATATATTTCCAAGGAAAACCTATTAATATTAATATAATAATAACAATAATAGAAGTGTAAAATCTCAATTGCAATTAACTAACTTTTAATTCTACAATTCTTTTCAATTTCAATTATAATTAATTAATCTTTAATTTCACCATTAAAAAAATAAAATATATAAAAAAAATATTTAATTAAAAATATGTAAAATAATTAATATTTCAACAAAGTATTAAAAATTTTAATTTAAAATAAAAAAATTAAAGTCTTATCTTTCCATTAGCATGATATATAATTACTTTAAATTATGAAAAAATATATTAAGTTTGAATTTATTTTAAATGAAAATAATATGTAAAAAATCAAATAAATTTTTAAAATTTGATAAATAATGTAAAAATTTGATGATTGAATTTTTTTATAAGAAATTATAAAAAATATATATATAAATATTATAATAATAATATATATGAAATTTGAGGAAAAAAAAACCAATAGAAAGATGACAGAAACCCGGCATAAAAATGGGCTTAAAAGCTCGTTCCTTTTTACTTTCTTTGACAGAATTACAAATGTCACCGATGCACGAAATTCATAGGCAACACAACTCTATTTAGCCATTAGAATCTTGAAATTCTCTATTTTTCTAACATTCCTAATATGGGTTTGGCCTCCGTTAACACGGTAAGTGAAGGCATGCAGCTCTGCGTATTTGATTTGAGAAGAGGGCAACTTGAAGGGCAGGAGCTGGACAAGATCCTCTTCTTCTTCCCAGCTGATTTACCCTTCTCTACCCAACTTTCCGTCATCGGCCTTAGTGAAGGACTCATCACCTTTACAAGGTGAGTTTTATTGGCATATGAAACCCATCAATTCAATTGGATATTCGTTTTTTTTTTTTTTTTTTTTTTGAAGGAATTACATGAATCATGTGCAGAATTTTCTCTCCAGAAGCAGCTTGTGAGGTCATTGAAGCAGAAAGGCATTCTCATGTTTTTTATGAGGCAGAGCCTGATATCTGGATGGTGATGGTATTTAATTCTTTCCCTTTTAAATCAACTTGGGTTTGATCAAAATTGTCTCTTTGCAATGTGGGTTTTGATTAAATTGTCTTTTTGTAATGATGGTTGAATCTGAATTTGGTAAAGTTTATTAGTTTTAGTTTGGTGATTATTCTTGTTGTAGGTAGTGGAGAAAAGTAAGGGGCTAGAAGTTATATGGCGGATCGATGCATTACGAGAGGTTCTCAAGGAAGTTCACTCTCTTTTCATGATGTTTAATGGGTCTATAAGAGCAATGCTTGAGAAAGAACCTAGTGGAGGACTCATTCGATCTCATTTGTACCCTTTTATAATGGATTATCTAAGTGGTAAGACATTATGCTATTGCTTTGTCCAAATATAATTGCTCAATTTCTAAAATTTTTCTGTTTTTGATTCAAAATATTTCATTGTAAGTCACTAATTGTCAGCATGTCAAATGTGGTCTCCATTGGAACACTGCTGCTGGGGTAATGCTGAAGTTGCTGTATCAAATGGCGTCCATTGGATTTGAGCCGCCAAAAGTTTTGCTGAAGTTGCTGTATCTTGTAGTACCTCACACGTAACTTTTATCTTTGGGACAGATTTTCTTGTTGGGAAGAGACTCCAATTACCATCTTTTCGTGACTGTTTAACGGAACGTGGAACTGTACAGATGTTGACTGTTGGGAGGGAAGCTGCAATTGAAGTTCAGGTTTGCCTTTAGAAAATGTTTTGAGTGATCATATACATTTGATATGCCAAAGTCCATTGAAAATTTTCCATTGTAAGCTATTTAAAAGCCATAGGTGGAGTGAGACAATGCGTTACAATCAGATGTTTTATATTACAATTCATACACTGGATATAGTAAATCAGTAATTACTTGATTGAAACTCAATGTTATATACTATACAGTTTATATAAATACCATTTTTGGCTTGTGAGTAGTAATGTTTAATGTTAATGATTCTGTGTTTTTTTGGCAGTCACTTGTCAGGGTGCTAGAATTTTGTGTCGGGACCACACCTTGCCACTCACTTATTTTTTTTCAGGACCTGCTTGTCTCCACAACAGTTTCTCCTGTATGTTCCATTCTCCATATACCTTTAATTTTGATGGATTTCTGTTTTTTCATAACTTGCAGTTTGCCTATAATCTCAAGACTTGATAACATTTCTTTCAACTGAATTCTGATGATGATGTTGCCGGAGGACTTTGTTTGGCCAAAATCTAACTTCCATTGCATTGTTTTGTCAGGATGACACCATAAATTTGTTTACATATGCAGTTCTAAGGTTGACACCTCGTGCTTTAGCCTCTGGAGTAAGTTCCTGGTCATATTTACGCAAAGGAAACACTGCATCTCTTGTTAGTGCAGGGTCTCCCCTGGCCCAGTCTGCCTCTGTTTCAGAACATTTTTATCACACACATGGTAACTCTCCTGGCCAAGATGACAATTACCGCGTAAAAAGACCCTTACAGCATGACAGGTGGGCTAGAGGGAAGGATGGTTTTCTTGTCACTAATATTTGGGGAACAGAGATTGGTAGCTCAATTTTAGCCACCCCAACAATTTGGCTTCGACAAACAGAGGAAAGTATGTATCTCTGTGCTTATCAGTATAAAAGCCTGACCTTAATTCTTCTAATTCCTGTTTCCTCCATTCTTAATGGGGAGCAAGGTATTTCCTTGGTGAAGCAGCAAGTTCTCGAAAATGTAGGTGTCTGCCTGTGATATATTGTGCTGCTATTTAGCTTCTTTGTATATATTTATACTTGTCATTAATGTTGTCATTTGTCAATAATTTCCAATATTATTGTACCTTATCCTCGTTTTCTGCCACTCCCCCTTTTTTTCCTAATAATAAAGGGGCTTTTCTTTATCATTGTTATTTGTCAACCATTATCCTAAAATTTTCAGCTCAGCAACACGAAGCTCTTTTTTTTTTTTTTTTTAAGAAAAAAAGGCTTGTGTGACTCATATGACCTGGCCTTGTAAAATTGTTCTTTCCCTTTAGAGCCTTCAAACTCCACAATGGTATCTCATGGGGCTGTATTTATTTTCATTGAACAGGACCAGAGTGGCAATTTCAAGTGTTTTTTCCCCTAAATATTTCATCTCTTTCCATATAGCTTGTCTAAATTTTATTCTGCATTTAATATTCATTTCTTATATTAGGCAACAATAAATAGATTCTATCAATCTCTACGCATTCTGTTGTATGTGCAAAGATTTGAAGCATACATAACCAAATGTTAGCTTGGTATTGTGATAGATGAGGTCATCTCATTGGTTTGCTTGCTTGTTTGATATTTGAAATCAGCATGATGTTGCACAAGCATTGTTTACCCAGCATCATGTGCATACCCCACACTGGAATTATGTTTGTTATGTACAGAAGAAAGGTCAAGCTACATGGAAGTTCTCATTTATATTCTAGGTTTCTACATGAAATTTGCCATTCTGATGTTGAGCAGGTATCTGCTGACTGCCAGGTTCTCATTTTCTTTTGTGCTTATGTACTAGGCATCACCTAAGATGTTGAAAGTTGAAGAGAAACTATCAAAAGGATGGGGTGGTGAGAATGCTTATCATGTCAGTGGGTATCGTTACTTGCTACTTGATGATGATCGAAATGTATCTAGGGCTTCTCCACCAGTAAAGGTTACAACCCTTACAAAGGTAAAACACCCTTCAATCTTGCTTAATGGATACATGCTTGTGTGGTTTAACATGGCTGGACATGTCCTACCTCTACTGAATTTGATAATATATATCTCTTTTTCTTGTACTGAAGCAACAGTATGAAATTTTGCTGTAGTTTTGAAGAATAAGTACAGTACCAAATTGTGAATAATACAAGCATTGCAAGTTCAGAAAAGTGATAATTGTTTAGTGTAACTCTTGATTTGACAAGCTACATTCTCATTCATTTGATTAATTAATGCCCCGTCCCCATAAACACACACTAAAGTTACACATGTTGAAGGATAATGCCAGATTGCCTATTGTCAATATTGACATAAAATAAAGGCTTCATCATTCTCAGGTGCTAAATATTATCAAATAAAAGGTCCATGCATGATGCAACTAATATCTGGACTTGAGTCGAAATTGTCTTATTAAACCAACAATGTTATCTTGTTGGAAATTTAGAGATGGGATCATGCAATGGTAAAAATATGAATAAACTGGTGTTGTTTTAGGTCTTAGGTCCTTGAACTACAAAGTTCCTAGTCACATTGTAGAGTAATGATCTTGGGATGGGTGGTGCACTTGGTAGTTGGTACAGTTCTGCAAAAAGGGCACATATATGCGATTCCCCGAATGACCTTGTCATCTGCTAGAAATATAGAATTACAAGAGGGAGAGGAAGAAAATGAATTGGTAAAGATCTCATGATTCCACCTGACCACAATACCCAAAACAAAAAGAAAAGAAGAGATCAAAAGAAAAGTGTAAAATTTGAGCAAATGGATTGCAAAGTTTTATCTCTCAAACCCTTTTGTTGTTACTTAAGATTCTGTAGAATAGCCACAATTTACTGTTACGACTACAATTGTCGTTAAGAATCAATTTACATTACTTGGCTTATGCAAGACATATCTCTAAGTGTCTATCATTCTCTCTGAAATTTATCTTTGTTAACTTCAAAGTCTGATTTGTCAGTCAAACATAAGACCTGCCATGGGTCTAATGAAAATCATATCACAGAGCAACATGATTTAGAATGTTAATGATGGTTTGTCTATTGAGGGGCTGCATTGTTGGTCTGTTGAAGAGTTCATATATTGCAGGAATCTTTGCTTGCCATGAATAAGCTTAGAGAAGAGGTAGATCTGGAAAAGAGCAGAGCAAAACGGGACAGTGTAGATCAAGAGAAAGATTTGGAAATATGCATTAGAGCAAAAAACAATTGGGTTATTGCTCGTGCCACCAGAGGGAAGGAGCTTTATATGGTTCTGGAAAAAGCTAACGAGACACTTCTTTATGCTTCCGATGCTGTTGAGAAGTTCAGCAACAGGTAGATCATATATTTCTTATTAAAATAGAATGATACATATTAATTTTACCTGTTTCTGAATGTAAGATAATTTTCTTTGATATTCTGATGATTATACAGGTATTGTGGTGGCAATTTCTCATGGGATTAGAGGACAAATGCTGCTCTGATGGATATAATCAGGATTAGAGAAACTTCACTGGTCTCATATCCTTGGGTTAGGGTACTTGCATGTTCATTATCGATCTTCTCTTTCTTCTTTGCTTTCCACGTACAGAGGCATCCTATAGATTTTTGTATCACTGAGGTTGAAAATGAAAAATTTCGTTTCTGTTGTATATATACTATTTTTTAATGGTCAATCCATAAAATGTTAAACATGCTGATTTGGTGTTTATTCTTCCTGCACCTTCTTTTCTTTCTGCAATGGTCTTCACCTAAGGATTTTTAAAAAAAAAATTCTAATTATCTTTTAATTTCGTAAATTAAACTCTTAACATTTAAAGTTTAGTTATTATAATTATATTATGGATTAAAATTAAAGGAGATTGATATTATTTTATTATTAATTAGTAGGTCAAAATGGCCATTAAATTTGTTATAAATATCAAATGAATAAGAAACAGAAATATATCCTCGATGCTATTATGAAAGACTCTATTTCATCGCAATAAAAATCAGCATATGTTCAATTCAGCCTAGTTTCCTGTCTCTATTTTCATAATAAAGTTCTTTATTTAATAATGATTTTTTTTTTTTTCATTTCAAAATAAATAGAATGTCTATAACACATTTTTGGAGAAAAAGGGAGAAAAAAGGTTGTGGGTAGAGAAAATAAATAGAAAAAAATAATTCCTCTTTTATTTGTAAAAGATAAAATAATATGAAAAAAATTTGGATAGATAAAATACCATTAGTAGAAAATAAGTAAATTTCCACATTTACATAAATTAAATCAGTCTCATCAATATTAAATTTTAAAAAAAAAAAAAAAAAATGGTTGGTTCCAAGGGAAAATTTGGCATTGCCTTCAAATAGGAAGGAGGAAAAGTCAACTTGAAATATTGTTTAGAAACTTACATAATTGAGCTCCATTAACGAGCCATGTATATATTCTATTTACCAAACTCACTGTAGATTCTTAAGATAAGTCTAAAGATTTGATTGCTTGTTTTTCTTTGTTGTTGTCCTCTTAAAAAGGAAAAAGATTTAAAAAATGGTTTTGGGAGAGGTATTTCTTGGAGCTTTTCTTCAAGTGTTATTTGACAGATTGTCTTCTCGTGAGCTGTTAAACTTTGCAAGATTGGGTGGAATTCAAAAGAAGCTGGAGAAGTGTAACGAAATGTTGTCAGCAATTCAGTCAGTTCTTGAGGATGCAGAGGAGAAGCAATTAACTGATAAATCTGTGAAAAAATGGCTAAATGATCTCAGAGACTTGGCTTATGATGTTGAAGACATGCTTGATGAGTTTGCAGCTGAGGCTATGAGATGCAAATTGAAGGTACAGAAACTTATCCCTAATTTTTATACCAAATATGGTCCTACTTCTGTCAAGTTTAGTCTCAAAATGGGTTCCAAGGTAAAGATTATAACTAATAGACTAGCTAATATTTCTGAACAAAGGCTCCAGCTTGGTTTAGAAAAAATCTCAGGAGGGACATCTGCTAATGTATGGCAAAGACCACCTAGTACATCTGTGCCTACTGAAACTCATGTTTATGGTAGAGATGAAGATAAAGAGAAGATTCTTGATTTTTTGTTAATGGAGGAACCAAGTGATGCTAATTTTGATGTTATTTCTATTGTTGGTATGGGTGGGGTTGGAAAGACAACACTTGCTCAGCTTTTATACAATGACAATGCAGTAGCACATTTTAATTCAAAAGCTTGGGTTTGTGTATCTGAGGAGTTTGATGTTTTGAGAATAACCAAGGCAATTCTTGAGTCAGTTACTTTGTTACCCTGTGATCTAAAAGACTTAAATCAAATTCAAGTTAAACTTAAAGATGCACTAGCTGGGAGAAAGTTTTTGATGGTGTTAGATGATGTTTGGAACAAGAATTATGGTGAGTGGAATAGGCTGCAGCCACCATTTCGAGCTGGAGCACCAGGAAGTAAAATAATTGTAACAACACGAGACAGCAATGTTGCTTTACTGATGGGAGCTAGTAAATTTCACCACTTGGAGGAAATGTCAAATGATGATTGTTGGTCAGTATTTGCGCAGCATGCATTTGAGAATAAAGACATTGATGCACAACCAAATTTGGAAATAATTGGCAGAAAAATTGTTAAGAAGTGCAAGGGCTTGCCATTGGCAGCAAGGACTCTTGGAGGCCTTTTACGATGCAAACAAAGAGATTATGAGTGGCAAGCTATATTGAATAGCAAATTATGGAGTCTACCAGATGAGGAAAGTGAAATTCTACCGGTTTTGAGATTGAGCTACCACCATCTCCCTTCTCATTTGAGGAGGTGCTTTTCTTTCTGTTCAATACTACCGAAAGACTATGAATTTGAGGAGAAGGAGTTGGTCTTGTTATGGATGGCAGAAGGTTTGATTCAACAACCTGAAGAAAATGAACAAATTGAAGATTTAGGCAGTGAATACTTCCATGAGCTATTGTCAAGGTCGTTATTTCAACGGTCAAGTAGGGATCAGTCAAAATTTGTGATGCATGACCTCATCAGCGATCTAGCTCAATGGGTTGCAGGAGATGTATACTTTATGTTGGAGGATAAAGTGGATGGTAGCAAGCTGAGGAAAATTTCCCCAAAGGCTCGGCATCTATCTTAAATTTGTGGCCAATATGATGACTTCAAAAAATTTGAGGCCTTCTCTGAGGTTAAAGGTTTGAGAACCTTCTTGTCTTTTTTGCCACCTTACCCTGGGAAATGCTATCTAACCAACTATGTTCCTTTTGATTTATTGCCAAAGTTAAGATGCTTGAGGACATTATCATTAAATGGATATAACATCACTGAGCTACCTGATTCAATTGGTGAGTTAAAACATCTAAGGTACCTCAACCTTTGTCACACCAACATTAGAAGTTTACCTAAGTTGACAAGTTCTTTATATAGCTTACAGACATTGCTTTTAAGAGGTTGCCGTTATCTCAAGAATTTGCCTGCAAAAATCGGAAGCCTGATCAACCTACGGCATCTTGACATTACAAATGGAGAATCAATAACAAAAATGCCATCAGGAATGAAGAAACTAACCAATTTGCAAACCTTATCTGACTTTGTTGTTGGCAAAGATAAAGGATCTAGTCTAAAAGAGTTGATGGAGTTGACTCTTCTTTCTGGAACACTTTGCATTTCAAGATTGGAAAATGTGACTGATGCTCGGGATGCAAGGGAAGCCAACTTAAAGAACAAGGAAGATCTAGATGTGTTGTTTCTGAAATGGGATTCTGAATTTGATGGTTCACGAAATGAAAGAGTTGAAAAAGATGTACTTGACATGCTACAACCATATACAAAGGTGAGAGAGCTGACTATTCAATGTTATGGTGGAACTAAATTTCCAATTTGGTTAGAAGATCCTTCATTCTCTTATCTGGTGTTCTTAAAGCTTGTGGATTGTGAGAAATGCACATCCTTGCCACGACTTGGGCTCCTCCCCTCTCTCAAAGACCTGAGAATCATAGGAATGTCAGGTATAAAAAGTATTGGTCCTGAGTTTTATGGAGAGAATTGCTCAAAGCCATTTCCATCACTGCAGACACTATGCTTTCAGGCCATGAGAGAATGGGAAGTTTGGATTCCTTATATAGTTGATTACAGAGAATTTCCCTGTTTGCGTGAGCTTTGGATTGAAAGCTGCCCTAAACTAACAGGAAAACTACCAAGCTGTCTCCTGTCATTGGAAAAACTTGTCATTCTTGAATGTGAGCAGTTAGTGGTTTCGATTCCAAGCCTTCCAATGCTTTGCAAACTACAGATTAAAGGATGCAAAGAGGTGGTGCATGGAGGTGTGGTCAATTTCAGCTCACCAAACTCCGCAGTGGTTTCAACTGTTTCAAAGCTCGCATGCCTTACAAAAGAGTTCATGCAAGGGTTGAACAACTTGGAGGAATTGAAGATCTTTTATTGTGAAGGACTAACATCTTTGTGGCAGAATGACTTAGCATTATACCAACGGCTCACTTCCCTTCGTAATTTGGTGATTGAGGGTTGTCCCAAACTAGTTTCTTTGGTGGCAGAGGAAGATGAAGAGCAACTGCAACAGAGGAGGGGCTGTGAACTTGAATATCTGGAGTTAAGGCATTGTGAAAGCCTAGAGATGCTGCCACAATGCTTGCACAGCCTCATTTCTCTTAGAGAGCTAGTGATTGAAGCCTGCCCAAGGCTCATTTCCTTTCCAGAGGCTGGTCTGCCTCCCATGTTAAGAGTGATTCGGATTAAAAATTGCAGTGCTCTAGCTCCCTTGCCTGCTGCAGTGATTTGCAATAGTACATGCCTTCAAAACTTGTACATTGAAGGATGTGATTCTTTGATGTCCTTTGCGGGAAGCCAGCTTCCATTGACCCTAAAAAGGTTAGAGATAAGATGTTGCAAGAATTTGCAGTACTTGTTGAGTGATGGAGAGAGTTCATCTTCTATGTCTTCGTCAATAATGCACGAGCAGGATATCAATACATCCACTCTTGAATATTTGCATATTTGTGATTGCCCATCACTCTTGTCCATATCATCAAGAGGTGACTTACCTGCTGCACTAATGCATCTCCAGGTAAAAAACTGTTCAAAGCTCACTTCCTTATCGGCAGGAGGCAAGTTACCAGCAGGGCTTAAACACCTTTCTATTGAGGACTGCCCAGAGCTGGAAACTGTAGCAGAGAGGTTCCAAGATGATATGTCTCTTGAAACTATATATATCTTCAGTTGTGAAAGTCTTAATTCCTTACCAGAGGGCCTACACAACCTAAGTCATCTCCATGAGATTTCTATATGGTATTGTCCAGGTCTTGTTTCCTTTCCAGGAGAGTTGCCTACCACCAACTTGAGAGAGCTCTGCATTTCTTGGTGTGGAGAACTCAATGCTCTGCCTGATCGTCTTCACAATCTCACGTCTCTTCAAGAGCTGTGGCTATATGATTGTCCAAGAATTATCTCCTTTCCAGAAGAGGGCTTCCCAACTAAGCTAACATCACTTACTATCACAAATCTCAACATCTGTAATCTATTCTTTGAGTGGGGGCTCCAGAGACTTAACTCTCTAAGAGACCTCTATATTGAAGGTGGATGTTTTGATGTACTGTCCTTCCCACAAGACGAGACAAGAATGATGCTGCCAGCCTCCTTAACACGCTTGTCCATCATAAAATTTCCAAATCTGAGATACCTATCTACTAGGGGCTTTCAGAATCTCACTTCTCTTGAATATTTGAGTATCTCATATTGCCATAAGCTCATATCCTTTCCCAACAAAGGCCTGCCATCCTCACTTTTGCAACTATATGTCTATGGTTGTCCTCTGCTCAAGCAAAACTGCAAGAAGAATAAAGGACGTGAGTGGTTTAAGATAGCCAATATCCCTTGTGTGAGAATAGATGGCAGATTCATTCATGATCAGTAGCAGGCATAAAAGCAAGTTGAAAGAGAATATATATCCTATCAGCTTCCAGGTAAAATTCGTTGCATGCTAGTTCTGTTTTATACGTGAAATATGAAGATAAATTGTATTTAACACATTGTTTTTGGTTTGTGATTCACTTCCTCTAGTGGAGGAGTTGGCAGTAACTTCTGTTTTTGAACTCTGAATTGCAGGTTAATGAAGTTGCTGTATATTTTTCATTTTAATGGGCAGTTTTTTTTTTTTTTTTTTTTTTTTTTTAATTTTTACAGAATTCTCTCCACCATTTTAATGAACTCTGTAAGAAGGTTTTTCGATGTTGTCTACTAAGTGGAATCTGATGATATTTGCTTGAATTTAGCAATTTTTCTTAGTAAGATACAACTGTAAATCTTTCTTGCTTTGCCTCTGTTTGCCACAGGACATGTACTCCGATTTGTTATATGTTTTCTTTCTTTTTTTCCCCAGGGTTGGACCTGAGAAATTTGAACTTGTAACCTTCTCTTAATGAGAGTATAGCTCACTACTTAATTAGAGACGTGTTTAGGTACTGTTTTTTTTTTTTTTTTTTTTTTTTGAGGAAATTGTTTAGGTACTGTTACGAGCTCCGCATGATAGGTTCCCATTTTCCTGCAGATATTCCTTTCCGCACGAGGATCTAGACAGCAATTTTAACCCATCAAACATAAAAAAAAGATAGATTGTCAAATACAGTGTACATAGTTTCCAACAAGGACTTGATATGTAACTTTCAAAGTATTGTTGTGCTAAATCTGCAAATATACAAATCGTGAGCAAGTAATAATGTATGAGTAGAGTGTTGATTCTACTGAGAAGGTTTTATCAAATACCAAAATTATAATTACTTTATTATTCAGAATTTCAATTTAGTTGAGATTTAAAAATAAAATAAAAATAAAATAAAGATAAATTCAATATATGAAAAAGAATTAGAATTTAGATTTCATCAATTGATTACCTATGATATTTTTATATTATTTAAATTGAGTTATTCTTGTTGGAATTAATGATTAGATTTCTCTAAATTATATGATGTTCTCTTTTAAGACATAATACAAGTATTTATATTAATCTTATGTCTACTCTCGTGATCACAAGCAATTAATACAAACTCATTAAGTTTTATGGAAATCTTTTAATTAATTATAAATGAGTATTCTTATCTCTAAACAACACATATCCTAAGTCAATTATCTTAATGAACTAATATTGTGTTTCCACTCTCGCTAGTTCACATAATATTTTAATTCATGCAATTAATGTCCAATTAATTTCAAGCATTAAATCCTAAGATAAAAGATTAATTTCAACGATCAAACTCAATCAATTAAATATAAATAGTTATAGACAAATCAAAAGATTACATTTAAATCCTAGAAAAATAAATTTAACTACTTATAATTAAGAATGAAAAAATAATTAAATTAATAATCAATATAATATAAAACATAATAACAACTTATTATAGAATTGAAAAATAAAAATTTAGAAATAACTCTTTTTGAGATACAATATTTATTCGAGGATTGACTGATGAAAATAAAAATATAAATAACAAGTGTTTGAATTTTGAAGTGGAATGGAATAGAAGAAAAGCCTATTATGAAGAATTATGTGAAAACTCTGCTGCCTGCTGCGAAAGTCTCCTGCCAAAAACTAAAAACTTTCTAAAACTAAAACTATTATCCCCTTGCATCAATGCCTCTCTCCCTATATATATATATATATATTAAATTATTATATATATTTGTTAAGTTCATTCCCGCAATTGAAGGCACATCAATTGTGCCTTTAATTACTGCAGATTTTTCTTTTGACTTCTTTTTTTTTTATTATATAAAATGGTAGACCCTACTATTATAATAATATTTATTATTTTTATTTTTCAACAAAAACGTTTTCTTTAAAGAATTTTTATTTTTTTCTAACTTTTTTTCAAAAAGTTATTTTTATTTTATTTTATTTTATAAAGAAATGAGTCTCATTATTTTATTATAATTCTATATTTATAGGCTACTCTTTCATTTCATGGTCCACTTTTGCTTCAAATTCTTTCATTTCTTTATTTTATTTATTAAGGTGAAAAAGACTAACAAACACATTAAAAATACCACAATTAAATATAAAATAAATATTAAATTAACATTAAAAACATAATTTAAATATAATAAAATTATGACAAAACAACTACCCCACACTTAGAAGTTTGTTTGTCATCAAGCAATAATCATGAAATAAAATAGAAACTCAACAATTATCAAGTAATATAAGTACTCATAATACAACAATCTTAGCAAAAACAATTCAAATGAGTGCACAAGTTTCCTCTATAAAGAATTAGCTACCTCCAAATAAAGCTAACATGATAGACAACACACTCAACTAAGTGTTTCTCTCAAGCTGCATAGAAAAATCGCTCATAACAAAAATTGAAGGTAAATAACCATAAACTTGCTTATTTATTTAATCTCCACCACTAATTTTAATTCAATACATTAATCAAAAGGTCTTTTCATTTTGTTGTAATGGGCTGAGGTAAAAGGTAGGAAAAAAGAAAAATGAGTTTATCATTGAGTTTATTGAGCATTAAAATAATACACTAATATATATATATATATTCCAACTTTTTTTCCATACTCTTATTGCAAAAATTATTATTATTATTATTATTTTTTATGACTACGCTTGCAATGCAACCCACATGTTCAAAGTAATAATAGATTTCATCAAAAACATAATATTTTTTTTTTTTAATAAATGAAGTCTACTTTATCATGATTTGTACAAGAATATGTTCCCTAAGATAATATATTTCCTTACCCCACACTTAAAATTTTTGCTTGTTCTCGAGCAATGTCAACACACTTAACTTTAATAAAATAGTCTTCAAATGCTCAAAAACCTCAATAAATGGATAAAACAGATGAAGATAACAGTAAATGGTCAAGTTGATTTATGTGTTACTAAAGAAAAGGTCAAGACTCAAAGTGTCTTACTAAAATAAATTAATATTCAAGGTTGGTCATTTAAACTAAAGGGTGAAACCTAATACCTTAATCATTTTAATGATTGAATTGAAATTAATATGTAGTTTTGAAAAATATATCTAAACAAGCTTTAGAGATGCACAATCAAAATGGTTCACTAAATAATCAACAAAGAAAAAGTGTTTAGACTCAAATATCTCACAAAGGTATAGTACGTCTATCATGCTTTGTAATGAAATAGAGGCAAACCAAAAATATTTTAAGATCATAACAAGTGCAAAACATTTGAAATATTCATACTTTGAGATTGCTAGCAAAATTTTTCTCAAAAATACAAGACAATATATTAAATCCATCAACTATGCCATAATATCAATTTAAAGACAAAACAACCTTCAAAGATATGATTATTTTAAATACAAACTCAGAATTTTAAAAAATATTTTATTTTATTGAAAAATAAGGATGGGTTGCCTCCCATGAGCGCTTCTTTAACATCATTTTAGCTGGACGTTTTGAAAAATCATAAAAATTAAAGATGTGTATCAAGAGTACAAAAGTAACTCCTTACTCAGTCATCTTACATTTAATGATTCGGACTTTAAACTTTTGAGATGAGAAAGACTTCGCTTGATCTAGTGTTATTTAAGCAATATAAAAAAAAATAAAAAAAATGTTGTAAGTAAAAACATAAGAGTTAAGAAAGTTACAACCGGAGATTCAGATCTAGTTTAGGTTTCTTGCTGCTACTGTCCCTAGGGTGCCAGACCACCTGCGCCATCAATGGATCAGGTTCGGATACAAAGTTTTGCAGTTGGTCAATCAATTGATTAGTAGTTGAAGCAGAGACTAAGATGCGTCAACTTGCTTATGTCGTAAAATCTTGTTCCACAGCATGATCAATAAAAGAAAACATTTAACATTTAAAAGAAAACCATCATAAAAACCATTAACATTAAGTAACCTCAATGGCTTTTTATGAAGATTTAGTTGGGCCCAAGACGTAATGTTGAAGATATCTTCAAATGTTTCTAGACCACTAGGTAATGCGATAAAGGCATCAGCATTGTGATGCATGTATGTCATTCGTTCGTACATGCTCATGACCTATAACTCATTGCCTATAGTCCCACCAGTGATGTGTGTATTTTTAGTCAAAGTCTTTAGAATTATACCTTGAACTTCGCTACCTCCAATATATGCAGAACTTGAGACACAACCCTTTAATCCTAAACTACCTCCCCCAAATACCAAATTGATTTTTCGTTCAGCTAAAATCCGACCAAGTTCATTAGCTGCCTTCCAGTATTCTTCATTATTACCAGACTTTGGACTACAAAAGAAACAAATGATTTTGAATCTGCGTGTTGAGGATTCTGTCATTTCTATTCACTATCTCTCTTTAAAGTTGTATGTATACTAATAATGATGAATGTATATATAAGAAAAAAATAGGAAAATAAAATAACAGTCCAATGGGTAAAGATAGTTGTTGACAGAAAATAAATGTTAGGTGTATAAATGTCAAAAAGAAAACATGAAAAAAACTGCCGAAAGTAGAAAAATCTAAAAAAAATCAAAAGTTAAAGATTCATGCAAAAAATTCAAAAAGTAATCTTGAAATGCGGAAAAATAAAGCAAAAAGTCAAAAGTTGATTACTATGTGCAGAAAATTCAAAAAAAATAATTTTGGGATGAGGAAAAATAAAGCAAAAAGTCAAAAAGTTAGTGATACACCTGACTGTAAACAGTAGTTGTGATTGTGACTCACATCTTCCTCTGATTTTACATCTAATAACGGCTTGAACGGTTTCTATGAGTTGAGGATAGACTTCCCATACAGTTTTCTTATTAATTGGCAAACATGGTCTTTTAACGTCAAATCTCCTAGACTGTAACATTGTTGCTCTTATTTGAATAAGTTTCATAAATCTAAAAGAACTTGTTGGACTTGTCCACAAGGATGTGTTTCAAGAGTCTGTAGGATATTATCCACAGACTCCTTACTCAGCCCATCCTTTATGAATTTAATTTTGTCTTCTCGATTTATGGACACATATCCAATGTTTCTACAGCGTGTGTTACAATTCCATCTCGCGCATTTGTAGCAGACTCTCATTCTCTTAGCTCTCCTCTTCTTCGAGTAAGAACTTCTTCCAATTTCTGTTAAATGTTTAACAAAAGAGTCATCAAACTCTCATGCTAGTCGTACATTGGCTTCAATAATCCACCGAATATGCTCAGGAAGACCCAGAGGCTTAAATGTCTTCATCATTTTCAATCTGCACATGTAGATTTTCCTGAGTACATCTTGGGGAAGAGTTGAAAACTTGTTTTTGAGTGTTGCAAGAGTGACTTTCATATCTAATTGATTAGTTAAGAAAATGAAAAGGAAATTTTACAAACAAATAAACAACAAACAAAAGAAAATCAAAGAAAGAAAGTTTAAGTTATCTCTCAAGAAGTGCTTGGTTTATAGTCACCAGGCTGACTTCTACAGTGGTCTCACGTGGGATGATTGAGAAGTACTCTCATTTACCTCCCCAATTTTCCTACAAAACTCACAAACACTAAAATAAAAGGAAATAAACAATTAAGAAAAGAAAAGAACATACAATTTAAAAGGAGTAAAGAAGTTTGAAATTTGGGTTGCCTTTCAAAAGCGCTTAATTTATAGTTTTTAGCTTGACTATAGCTAGGTTTTCATCAAGAAAGATAATATACAAAGTACAACATCCCTATAGTTATACAAGGGTGAACCTTCGCCAACTTGAATGACCATCTTGATTTGAGCCTACATGAAAAAAAATTTTGACGAGAATTATTCAATAAATTACATGAAGGCTCATAAATTTCAAAAGCTTTCAAACGAGCTTTTTTTCTTGCTCTAAATTTTCTTAAGAAATTGAGATAGAATGGTAATGGTGTTGACTCAAGAGTTGGTGAATGCTCAATTGATGATGGTGGATGTGACTTCTTTTTCTCCATTTCCTCAAAGTGATACTCTTTTTGATATGGTACATATGGTGTAGAATTAAGGACAAAACTTTTATTATCATCTTCAATTGCCATGTGTACCAAATAATCCGGAAGGGTTTCTTTTTGAAGTTCTTTTTCAATTACTTCTTCAACTGTCTCATCAATTGCAACTACTCCACAGATACAATCTATGAGAGAAGGATATTTGAAAGTCTGGGACAAATTGAGCTCAACTTTCCCCTTTATATCTTACTTACTATTTTTCAGACGACTTGAAAATGGAACAGGCGGTCAATATGGGTCATCCGCCTTGTGCAACATGGAAGGAGAAGATGTCTCCTT